>SJYT01038697.1:45198-56116 GCA_006410635.1 Cephalophus harveyi | reverse complement strand
GGAAATACAAATCAATTACAATGAGATATCACTTCACATCTTTTGAAGTGGTCATCACATAAAGTCTACTAGCAATAAATGCTGATTAGAATATGGCAAAAAAGGATCTCTCTTACAATCTGCATGGGAATGTAAACTGATACTATCAGTATGAAGAAGAGCATGTAGGTTCCTTAAAAAAACTAAAAATAGAAGTACCATATGATCCTGTAATCCCATTTCTGGCATATATCTGGAGAAAAACATGGTTCAAAAGGATACAAGCACCCTCAATGTTCACAGTAACACTATTTACAGTTGCCAAGATATGGAAGCAACCTAAATGCCCATCAATAGATGAATGAATAAAGATGTGGCACTTATAGACAAAGGAATATTACTTAGGCATAAAAAAGAATGAAATAATGCCATCTGCAGCAAAATAGATGGATCTAGAGATTGTCATACTGAGTAAAGTGTGTCCAAGATAAATATCATATTATATTGCTTACATGTGAAATCCTAAATAAGTAATACAAATGANCATCAATAGATGAATGAATAAAGATGTGGCACTTATAGACAAAGGAATATTACTTAGGCATAAAAAAGAATGAAATAATGCCATCTGCAGCAAAATAGATGGATCTAGAGATTGTCATACTGAGTAAAGTGTGTCCAAGATAAATATCATATTATATTGCTTACATGTGAAATCCTAAATAAGTAATACAAATGAACTTATTTACAAAATGGAAATAGAATCACAAAAGTAGAAAACAATATCATGGTTACCAAAGGAGAAATGATGGAAGGAGAAATAAATTGGGAGATTGACATATATATACTTTTATATATAAACTTGATAGTTACTAAAGACTTACAGTATGAAGCTTCCTAGGTGATGCTTGTGGTAAAGAGCCTGCCTGCCAATGTAGAAGATTAGATGTAAGTGATGTAGGTTCAATACCTGGATCAAGAAGATACCCTGGAGGAGGGCATGGTAACCCATTCCACTATTTTTGCCTGGAGAATCCCATGGGCAGAGGAGCCTGCAGGCTATAGTCCATATGGTCACAGAGTAGGAAAACTGAAGTGATTTAGCATGCCCACATGCACAGGGTAGCACAGAGAACTCAATTTAATTCTCCATAATGACCTATATGGGAAAAGAATCCAAAAAAATAATGGGTATATATATAACTGATTCACTTTGTTGTACAGAGTAAGCTAGCATTTTAAATAAACTATACTCTAATAAAATTTTTTAAAGAAGATATATTCTCATCCCCTTAATTTTCCTATTTTCTGGTTATTTAGTCTGAATAGAATTACACAACTTAAAAAGTTGTAAAAGTCCATTACAGAACAAACTTTATATAATGCACTATTATATTCTTTAGGCTGACACATAATATGTACTTGGTCAATACATGTGATTCTTTGTTCTTTATAGATGGTGTATCAAAGCTCTCCCCTACTCCACTCCTCAGGGTGGTTGCCTCTTATTATCAGCAATCTGTCAATATACAGTATAGTTCACTTAATGAAAAACTGCTTGTTGGAGTCACACGAAGAATGTACAATCTAGAATACACTCTTAGAGATGCAGCAAATTTAGTTCATAAGTCTAACAGAGACAAAAATAGTCAATATGAGATGTGGTAAATGATGTACAAATTCTATCAAAGTACTGAGAAGTAATTGATTTCTGCATATGAGGTTAGGGAAATGCTTACAGTTGGCTTGAATACGGAGGAATGAAGCCTATAAATGTTAGTTAATTAGTTTAATTTTAGTAATTGGTTTGCTAGAAAAGACCAATGTAATTGTTTTCTAAAATATAAATCTGATTTCCACAGAAACATGTTTTAGTTTGTTAAAATCCTACATTTTATTAGTAGCATAATTGCCATTCAAAAAAAGCTAACATTTTTTCAAATATATAAACCATTCTAACATTCAAAAAAAACAAACGCTACATCAAAAATGTGTGAGTGTGCATGCTAAGTCACTTCAGTTGTGTTCAACTCTTGGCACCCCTATGGAATGTAGCTCACCAGGCTCCTCTGTCCATGAGATTCTCCAGGCAAGAATACTGGAGTGGGTTGCCAAGCCCTGCTCCAGGGGATCTTCTGTACCAGGGACTGACAAAACATGTATCTCTTAGGTAACATGCATTGGCAGATAGATTCTTTACCATTGGTGCCACCTGGAAATCCCAGATCAAAAAACCAAGACAACAAAAAGCAAACTAATTTCTGCTTATGATTTCTATGAAATAATTAAAATTGGTGGGGGCAAAAAAGAAAATGTTAAACAAATGTATATTCAGACAGAAAAGAATGCAGTCAGAAAGAAGTAAAATCTCAGGGAGCATTTTATAGCATGGCCTACTGTCAGAAATTAAATAGAGATGAGTGCCTTCAGGTCATTACCAGGTTTGCTCCTAAGTCACATCTGAGCTAGTTGACTAGACTCATATATATTGTTACATGGAAAAGAAACTACAAGGGCAAATAAAAAAGTCAGAAAACATTCTACTTGTTGAAGCAATCTTTTTTTCTGTAACTACATTTTATTTTCCCCGAATTTGTAGTAGGTCTCGGCTCTTAAAGGCTCTAAACTATGCTTTTCTGCCTCTGCTTCAGTTTCCAATGAAGTCATCTAATTTAACTTCCTCTCGGGGTATTCTGACAAGGCTTGGGTCTATTATGAAAGACATAAAGTAGAGATATTTGTTATATGACTTGTTCTTTTTTCTGTTAAATCTGCTCTAATGGTCTAACTGAAACTAATGCCTGAACAAGCATCCCCTGGCATGATTGCACCTTCTCTTTCTTCAAGCTGCCTAGTGTCTTGTTAGCTTCATGCATTTCTTTGTCCAGTTTCTCTTTTCATTGTATTGTAACACTCATTTATCATACATTTTTTGTCTCCTCTATATTTTTTAAATACATTCATCTTGGTTTGCCCTTCATGTCTATTGTTTCCTCCATATATTTAAAAATATAATGCTTTTTTAAAATTTATCTTTAACTCGTGTCTATTCATTTTTGCTTCTCTTTTTTCCCCTTCTAATCCATCTTTGCTTCTTTTTCTTCTACTGCTTCCTTTCTATTCTACTACCTCCTTGCCATATTTTTTGATTCTGTAATTTATTATTTTTATCTTCCCTTCTTTCCTTTTTAAAAGTAACTTCTAGTGTTCTTTATCTTTAATATTATCATTGTTGTCTTATCTTTGTTCTTACATTGCTTTAATGACACTGTTCTTTTATATTCTTGCTGGTTAGTCTTGTCCATTGCTTAATGCTATCAATAAGAAAGAAGATAAAATGAACTATAAGAATTTGATTGCTTCATATTTATTGATTTATATCATCCTATCAGCCTGACCACTATTACTCACTATTTGGAACAAAAGGGACATGAACTGGTAATATTTCTTGGACTCGGATAAAATAAATATTTTAATGTAGCAATCATAAATGACAAATACAGTAAATTGCTTTTGTTACTAAAAATAATATTGTTCCATAAGATTAATAATAGGTACAATTACCCATGTTAACACTATTAATGCAGAACATGCTATTTACTGTATGGAAACAAAATAAATTTAGATTGAGATTATGTAAATCTATGTCATGGTCTATTCAGTTCAGTTCAGTAGATCAGTCGTGTCTGATTTTTTGTGACCCCATAAATCGCAGCACGCCAGGCCTCCCTGTCCATCACCAACTCCCAGAGTTCACTCAGATTCACGTCCATCGAGTCAGTGATGCCATCCAGCCATCTCATCCTCGGTCGTCCCCTTCTCCTCTTTGATGCCATGCAACCATTTCATCCTCTGTCATCCACTTCTCTTCCCGCCTTCAATCTTTCACAGCATCAGGGTCTTTTCCAATGAGTCAGTTCCTCATATTAGGTGGCCAAAGTATTGAAGTTTCAGCTTCAACATCTGTCCTTCCAATGAACACCCAAAACTGATCTCCGTTAGGATGCACTGGTTGGATCTCCTTGCAGTCCAAAGGACTCTCAAGAGTCTTCTTCAGCACCACAGTTCAAAAGTATCAATTTTTTGGTGCCCAGCTTTCTTTATAGTCCAACTTTCACATCTATACACGACCAGTGGAAAAACCATAGCCTTGACTAGACAGACCTTGTTAACAAAGTAATGTCTCTGCATTATAATATGCTATCTAGGTTGGTCACAATTTTCCTTCCAAGGAGTAAGCGTCTTTTAATTTCATGGCTGCAATCACCATCTACCGTGATTTAGGAGCCCAGAAAAATAAAGTCTGACACTGTTTCCACTGTTTCCCTATCTATTTGCCATGAAGTGATGGCACTGGATATCATGATTTTAGTTTTCTGAATGGTGAACTTTAAGCCAACTTTTTCACTCTCCTCCCTCACTTTCACCAAGAGGCTCTTTAGTTCATCTTCACTTTCTGCCATAAGGGTGGTGTCATCTGTACATCTGAGGTTATTGATATTTCTCCTGGCAAACTTGATTATAGCTTCTGCTTCTTCCAGCCTAGCGTTTCTCATAATATACACTGCATGTAAGTTACATAAGCAGGGTGACAATATACAGCCTTGATGTACTCCTTTTCCTATTTGGAACCAGTCTGTTTTTCCATATCCCATTCTAACTGTTGCTTCTTGACCTGCATACTGAATTCTCAAGAGGCAGGTCAGGTGGTCTGATATTCAGATCTATTTCAGATTTTTCCACAGTTTATTGTGATCCACACAGTCAAAGACTTTGGCATGGTCAATAAAGAGAGTGTTCAGACTTCATTTTTGCTACATGTAGAAAAACAAAACAAAAAGCAAATATAGTCTTTTGAATCAAACAACAAAGTATTTGATCCCTGATATTCTCTCTCCAACATCCACTGGATCATCGAAAAAGCAGGAGAGTTCCAGAAAAACATCTATTTCTGCTATATTGACTATGGCAGAAAGTGAAGAGGAACTGAAAAGCCTTTTGAAGAAAGTGAAAGTGGAGAGCGAAAAAGTTGGCTTAAAGCTCAACATTCAAAAAACAAAGATCATGACATCCAGTCCCATCACTTCATGGCAAATAGATGGGGAAACAGTGGAAACAGTGTTAGACTTTATTTTTTTGAGCTCCAAAATCACTGCAGATGGAGACTACAGCCATGAAATTAAAAGACGCTTACTCCTTGGAAGAAAAGTTATGACCTACCTAGATAGCATATTNGCATTCCAAGGCCAAATTTGCCTGTTACTCCAGGTGTTTCTTGACTTCCTACTTTAGCATTCCAGTCCCCTATAATGAAAAGGACATCTTTTTTGGGTGTTAGTTCTAACAGATCGTGTAGGTCTTCATAAAACCGTTCCACTTCAGCTTCTTCAGCATTACTGGTTGGGGCATAGACTTGGATAACTGTGATATTGAATGGTTTTCCTTGGAGACGAACAGAGATCATTCTGTCGTTTTTGAGATTGCATCCAAGTACTGCATTTTGGACTCTTTTATTGACCATGATGGCTACTCCATTTCTTCTGAGGGATTCCTGCCCGCAGTAGTAGATATAATGGTCATCTGAGTTAAATTCACCCATTCCAGTCCATTTAAGTTTGCTGATTCCTAGAATGTTGACGTCCACCCTTTCCATCTCTTGTTTGACCCCTTCCAATTTTCCTTGATTCATGGACCTGACATTCCAGGTTCCTATGCAATATTGCTTGGAGAAGGGAATGGCAAGACACTTCAGTATTCTTGCCTTGAGAACCCCATTGTCTATTATAATCAGGAATTTCTATGGATATGTAGAATTATGATTCTTCTTTTTATTTTAATTAATTGCTTGAACATGTGATAATATCATTGGCCCATGCCACTGTGATGGAAAAAATAGAATAAATATAGAAGAGTTAATAAGAGAACACCAAACAGCTTTCTGTAGGTTTTTGTTTGCAGATCTTAGCAGTGGAAGTGTATGAATAATAATATGTGGGAACGTACAAGGACATGGAAAGCTAAGTTTGAGATATAGAAACAAGCTATTCATTAATTATTTGGTTATATATTCAAAAAAAGATATTTTAAAAAATTGCCTGATATTTGGAAGGTGGAAAGCATATAATGCAAACCATCATAACTTGTGAAATAAAATGATGAACTAAATGTTTATTATTAATATGAGAAGGAAAAAAATTGCAAATATTTAGTTAATATCCCTATTGTTGTTGTTGTTCAGTTACTTTTTCGTGTCTGACTCTTTGCTGCCCCATGGACTGCAGCACACCAGGCCTCCCTGTCCTTCACCACCTCCTGGAGATTGCTCAAATTCATGTTCATTCAGTTGGTGACACCATCCAACCATCTAATCTGTCATCCCCTTCTCCTCCCGTTTTCAGTCTTTCCCAGAATCAGGTTCTTTTGCAAGGAGTCAGCTCTTCAGTTCAGGTGTCCAAAGTATTGGAGCTTCAGCATCGGTGTCAGACCTTTCAATGAATATTCAGGGTTGATTTCCTTTAGGATTGACTGGTTGGATCTCCTCGCAGTCCAAGGGACTCTTGATTCTTTTTCAACACCACAGTTCCAAAAAGCCAGTTCTTCAGTGCTCAGCCTTCACTATGATCCAACTCTCACATCTGTACATGACTACTGGAAAAAACACAGCTTTGACTATATTGATCTTTGTTGGCAAAATAATGTATCTGCTTTTAAATATGCTGTCTAAGTTTCTCAAAACTTTTCTTCCAAAGAGAAAGTGTCTTTTAATCTTATGTCTGTGTCACAGTCTACAGTGATTTTGGAGCCCACAAAAATAAACTCTGTCACTGTATCCATTGTTTCACCATCTATATGCCATGAAGTGATGGGATTAGAGGCCAAGATCTTCGCTTTCTGAATGTTGAGTTTTAAACCAACTTTTCCACTCTCCTCTTTCACTTTCATCAAGAGGCTCTTTAGTTCTTCACTTTCTGCCATAATGGTGGTGTCATGTGCTTATCTGAGATTATTTATATTACTCCAGGCAATCTTGATTCTGTCTTATGCTGTACCAGCCCAACATTTTACATGATGTACCCTGCTGAGAAGTTAAACAGAGTGACTATGTACAACCTTGACATTCTTCTTTCCCCATTTGGAACCAGTCTGTTCCATGTCCAGTTCTAACTGTTGCTTCTTCACCTGCATACATGTTTCTCAGAAGACAGGTAAGATGATCTGCTATTCTCATGTCTGTAAAAATTTTCACTTGTTGTGATCCACCCAGTCAAAGACTTTACTATAGCCAATGAAGCAGAAGTAGATGTTTTTCCTGGAACTCCTTGGCTTTTTCTATTATCCAGCGGATTTTTGCAATTTGATCTCCAGTTCCTCTACGTTTCGTACATACAGCTTGTACATCTGGAAGTTCTCAGTTCATGTTCGATTAGCTTAGCTTAAAGGATCTTGAGCATTACTTTGTTAGTACATGAAATGAGTGCAATTGTACAGTAGTTTGAACATTCTTGGCATTGCCCTTCTTTGGGATTGGAATGAAAGCTTACCTTTTCCAGCACTGTGGCCACTGCCGAGTTTTCCAAATTTGTTGGCATATTGAGCACAGCACTTTAATAGCATTGTCTTTTAGGATTTGAAATAGTTCAGCTAGAATTCTATCTCCTCCACTACCTTTGTTCATGAGTGATATTTCGTAAGGCCCTCTTGACTTCACACTCTAGGATATCTGGCTCTAGGAGAGTGATCACACCATCATGGCTATCTAGATCATTAAGATCTTTGTATAGTTCTTCTGTGTATTCTTGCTACCCCTTCTTAATATTTCTTGCTTCTTTTAGGTCAATACCATTTCTGTACTTTATTGAGCCCATATTTGCACAAAATGCACCCTTGGTATCTCTAATTTTCCTAAAGAGTTTTCTAGTCTTTCCTATTCTATTATTTTCCTATATTTCTTTGCATTGTTCACTTAGGAAGGCTTTCTTATTTCTCCTTGCTATTCTTTGGAACTCTGCATTTAAATGAGTATATCTTTCCTTTTCTCCTAGCCTTTAACGTCTATCCTTTTCTCAGCTATCAGTAAAGCCTCTTCAGACAACTATTTTGCCTTTTGCAAGTCTTTTTCTTGGGAATGGTCTTGATCACTGCTTCCTGTACAATGTCATGAACCTCCATCCGTAGTTCTTCAGGGACTCTGTCTATCAGATCTAATCACTTGAATCTGTTTGTCACTTCCACTGTATAATTGTAAAGGATTTGATTTAGGTCATGCCTGAATGGTCTAGTGATTTTCCATAATTTCTTCAGGTTAAGTCTAATTTGGCAATAAGGATGGAATAATCTCAGCGACAGTCAGCTCCTGGTCTTGTTTTTGCTGACTGTATAGAGCTTCTCCATCTTTGGCTGCAAAGAATATAATCAATCTGTTTTTGGTATTGGCCATCTGGTGATGTCCTTGTGTAGAGTCTTCTCTTGTATTGCTGGAAGAGGCTGTTTGCTATGATGAGTGTGTTTTCTTGGCAAAACTCTTTTAGCCTTTGCTCTGTTTCAGTTTTAGAGAAGGCAATGGCAACCCACTCCTGTACTCTTACCTGTAAAATCCCATGAGTGGAGGAGCCTGGTGGGCTGCAGTCCATGGGGTCACTAAGAGTTGGACATGACTGAGCGAATTCACTTTCACTTTTCACTTTCATGCATTGGAGAAGGAAATGGCAACCCACTCCAGTGTTCTTGCCTGGAGAATCCCAGGGATGGGGGAGCCTGGTGGGCTGCCGTCTATGCGGTCGCACAGAGTCAGACACAACTGAAGCGACTTAACAGCCACAGCTGCTTCATTTTGTACTTCAAAGCCAAACTTGGAGTACAAAAATCCATATAGTTAAGGCTATGGTTTTCCCAGTGATCATATATGGTTGTGAGAGCTGGACCATAAAGAAGGCAGAGCTCCCCACAATTGATACTTTTGTACTGTGATGCTAGAGAAGTCTCCTAAGAATGCTTGAACAGCAAGGAGATTATAACAGTCTAAAGAAATCAACCCTGAATACTCATTGGAAGAACTGATGCTAAAACTGAAGCTCCAGAATTTTGGTCACCTAATGAGAACAGCCAACTCATTGGAAAAGTCCCTGATTCTGGGAAAGATTGGCAGAAAGAGAAGAGGGAATCAGAGAATGAGATGGCTGAATGGAATCACTGATGCAATGGACATGAATTTGGACAAACTCTGGGAGATGGTGAGGTACAAGGAGCCTTGGACATTGTACCCAGCCACACCCCTGGTGTGGTACAGGTTATGGAGTCAGAAAGAGTCAGGCATGACTGAGCAACTAAACAATAGCAACAAAACTTAAGATCCAAATAGACATTATAACCTCCAGAATTAAAGGGCTATCATTCTCTGTGCATTAATAGTAGACTTATTAATGGGATCATTATAAAGTTGTATATGTTTCAGAAATGTATGTATTTGCTTTATTTGTATTATATAAATAATATCCACTGGAAGCAGTTTCTTAGGAATCAAACATCTTAAAGAAATTTAGCTAGGCTGGTGAAAAATTCCAGATCATTATTTCTCATAAGTATTAGAAAACATTATGCAAACATGGCACAAACTAAAAAAGCAATTATTTTAAAAAATATTAAAGTTAGTTTTCATATTTTTAGTAGGAATCAAACTCTCATATCAAGCTGACAAGAAGTTTCTGGTAATATGATTGTTTTGAAACTCAATCCTCAAATTATGATCATCTTTTGACAGCTTTTAAACAGTATATGACCTGCTCAAAATCATGCACGGTATTTACTCAATTTATCCAACTCTCACATCCATACATGACCACAGGAAAAACCATAGCCTTGACTAGACGGACCTTAGTCAGCAAACTAATGTCTCTGCTTTTGAATATGCTGTCTAGGTTGGTCATAAATTTTCTTCCAAGGATAGAGAATATCAACTATCCCTATTTTTCACAAATCAAGTGTATTTTGATGCTGAAATTTTATTTAGTTAGTTTAGGGAGAAATTTTGAGCCATTCTTCACCCCAAAGCCTGAAATCTACATTTAACTAAGACACTAGGTATGATATTTTTGTTTTTATATGTCTACACTGGCTTATTGCAAAAATAACTATTATTCTAGTCTATAGAGAGACTTCAGTTCTCTCATTATATTTCTTTCATGCTTTCTGTGGGGCACATAAGTCTTTCATGAGGGCTGGAATCCCACTTAATGGGGTAGGCTCCTTAGTCATACCACCTCAAATCAGTGACTACCTCTTTTCAGTATCATAACTGAATGGTCTTCACACTACTTAGTTTATAGGCTCCTAGAGTTTACATTATAAGGTGCGTGCTGCTTTTCTTATTTGCTTGTTTTCTTTATAACAGAAAAATAAAATAAAATATACCTTGCACCATATTGGATCAATTATTTTAGCTCCAACCTTTGTACTCAGTTGCCTGTGCTTTGTCTTGTTGGTTCTTTGTAAAAGAGTGTGGCCTTTAGTTTGAAGTATACATGATAGAAGGGGATACCACTTCTCATTCACATAGAGATAAAAGCTGCAGAATAGAGAATAACATCTGTCTTATTGGAGGTTTACAAGAACATCATAATCAGACCTAAATGGACAGCTGTAAGGACAAGGGATTCTTATACCAAGAAGCTTGCAACAACCAGCTACTTGTCCTTCCTTTTTAGGATAGGAGAAATCTGAAATATAACTCAGATAGAATGGTTCTTTGGGATCTTGGTCCACCATTTTCTTGGTCTGTTAGATTTCAGAATAAAGTTTGATATTCCTTGTCCAAATGCCTTATCTCTTTATTTATTGGCCTATCATTCTTGTGGAAAGCAGTATGATCTTGGACTTGGTAGCAACTGCAGTTAGAAGGTGTTGCTGACTCATTTTTTTTACTTCTCAGAGAAGTTCATAGTCT
>SJYT01038697.1:5328-44759 GCA_006410635.1 Cephalophus harveyi | reverse complement strand
CTAAGACTTGTGTATACAATTAGGTAAGCAGAGAAAAAAGCCTGGTTTTGATAAGAGTCAGGGCTGCTGACGCCGCATAATTTTGTATTACCCATTGATCTCTATGTACAAGCAAGGGTATAAAAGGAGATTCTAGACAATAGAGGATGGAATCAGTCGCTGGACTGGTTTCCACCGTGTCTCCTCTTTCTACTTTAATTTCAGGCTGAATTCCCATCTGGAGCGGGTGGCTCATCATGTCTACTTACCTGCCCTGGCTTTTAAGTACTGTGAGAGAGAGCGCCCAAGGCGGGGCACTTTCCGAGATTCAAACGGACGCCGGTGGCCGAACGTAGATGATGCAAACTTCTTGTCTGAAGTTTTATTAGTTCAGCTCATAAACCAAGTTATTCAGCCTCTTTTCTCCACTTAATTTTCCTACTATACTATCTCTTTCTAATCTACTCTTATATTAATAAATAAATAAGTTTTCCTCGCCGACACCGTCCACCCTTCTAATCACCCTGGATCCACCGGGGCTGGACCCCAGCAGACATGAATATATTATTTCCACAAAACATGTGTTCTCACATTAGACATTTTCGGTCATTAGTCAGTCAGTTGGATCAGAAAACAATAACCTGGAAATTCAAAGAATAGTCTGTTTCTCTATCTAATCTTATAATAATCCTTTTCTTTCTAGGGGAACATCATAGTATCAAGAGAAGAGAAGCTTGGGAATATGAACAGGAACAATACTATTTTAACTCCTCAAACAATGAATAAATATTTCCCTTTGAAGTATTAAATATGTGCTGTCGTTCTAGTATGCTTTGTTTTGATGAATCTGTAGGTGTATGTGGGGTCTGTGCTTGGGGGAGAGACAAATGGCATGAAGACAGCATCGACTTACCTACCTCCCAACCTCCCCAAATAACTATATTTAGGTGGGTGCTAATGGTACAAACAAGGAAAATATACTCAATCATCACCCAAAGATATCTACCATTGTCTATTTTTAAATCCCTGACAGATCCAAAAATCCAAATAAGCTAAGGCTTATTTGAAGTTAAGACTTGATCTGAAGTGGGTATTTAAGAAATAAAACAGTTTATATAGATATAGGAAATAAATTAAGAGGCAACTACAGTAGTTCAAACAAAATTTTTTAAAAATATATATTTTATATATATATGCATATCAGACAACATGGAAAAATAAAAGAACAAGCAGATCTGATTATAAACAACAGGTTTTGTTGGCTAATATAGGAATAAGAAAGAAGGGTGAATGACTGTTGACTTTGAGTTTAGGAATTATTAGTACATTAATGGTAATGTAAGTAATGACTAGTAATCACAAATGCTACCATATGTGAAATACTCACAATGTTTTGGTTTATCATGTAAATATGAGCTAATTTTGATTTTAGGCACACAAAAAATAAATATCATAAAATATCCCCCAGTTTGTCTCTTAAAAATGCTTGGGGCTGCTGTCTTAGTCCATGAAAATTGTAAACCAACTTCTCTGTGTTTTTTTTTTTTTTTTTTTTTTTTTTTTTGTACTGCTTTGGTTTGTCATGTAAATATGAGCTAATTTTGATTTTAGGCACACAAAAAATAAATATAAAATATCCCCCAGTTTGTCTCTTAAAAATGCTTGGGGTTCCTGTCTTAGTCCATGAAAATTGTAAACCAGCTTCTCTGTGGTTTTTTTATTTTTATTTTTTATTTTTTTGAGCCACTGTGCTGAATTAGATTTTAGTCATTCTGACCTTACTTATTGGACTGTGAAGACAGCTATTCTACAAGGATGGCTCTGAACAAGCTGCAAACTCTCCATTTTAAAGAGTCTCATCTTTGCACAACAGTTCAAATTCACTGAGAAACCATCATATTTGGGGGCATAATATGATGATGCACCCTAAAAAATGGTTTTTTATCATTGTCTTAAGAGCTTTTTCCTCATGGTATCAGAATCTGCTACATTTCTCAGCATTTAAGACATGTAGGCATATAGAGTTGCCAAAATGTATATAGCAAAAATTCTGATGAAAAATAAAATATCAGCACTTTTAAGCAGGTTTTGAAAGAAATTTAAACATTATTTTGTTAAAAAAACCTTATTTTATGCATGTAAATGTAATACAATATGAAACATAATTCTATAGTAATGCATGTTTTATATAAGCATTAATATTATACTAGCACTGAAAAATAATTTGAGGTTATGTAGTTAGAAACAATCATGTATTTGTATACTAGTAAATACTAGGCTACAAAACCCTGTATAAGCTAATACTATATTTAGTGGTGGTAACTAGAAAATAAGGCATAATATGCAATAAATTTGAATGAATTTCTACCTAACACAAGCAGACAGGGTAAATATGAGTCAACATTCATGCAACACAAGCAGCAAAATATAGCAAATTTTAATAAATTCCTATATGGTTAGCCTCAGTACATGCAGACTAGCAAATATTTCAGTAAAAAATGGTTTCCACTGTATAAAAAATTATGTATTTGAAGCAATTCTAATGGCATGCCTGAGCCTTCAGTATAATTAAAGTGTGTATGTATAATTAAATATTAGTTGGACTGTAACCAATAGTAAGTATTTAAATTAATATTTACTAGCAACAGGTGTTAAGGAGCATCATAGATTTATGACACTCTAACAAGATTGATCTCAAAGATTCCAATGTTTATTTTTAAATCTAAGAAATCACATCAGCAAAGCCAAGTCACCATAACATTAGGGCCTGAAACTACAGTTGTACATTAGCCATTTTTGTCAAATAATTTTATAGCAGGAAGAAATCTGATCCACCCTTGGAAAGGTCTTATAGAATATTTCAAATCTTCTCTGGAACAACTCCTCTCTCTCAAAAACATTCATTCTGAATCTAGAACTGGGGACTGGGGGTTTGGGAAGTATGCACACTTAATCAAACTCTGGACAGCTATTTGTATCTGTAGTAAATTGTCATTTGTTGCAACATATCTTTCATCTCTTTTCTCCTGGGTGGGAGAGGATTCTAATTTTCATGACTGCAAATTAAATACTTAACACTGACACAATTTTACTTGTTGATACAGATCTTGGAACTCTTCAAATGTCTAGATCAAAGATATAACAGCTCCAGTGCAAGCAGTGGGAATTATATCTTCTTGTTCTCTTCCTGTGTAGCAGCAAACTCTATGTATCTTTAAACTTAAAACTCTGCTGCTTATGTGATAATGGAATCAAGCATTTAGAACTGTATGTAGGACTGTTGCTCCTGCATTCTATTGTTGGAGACACAGAGAATGGTGGTTAAGGAGCCACTAAGCCAGAAAAGCTACAAGAGACTGGAGGGATATTCATCCTATCAATCAATTAATGAGTTCATTCCATCCATTTACAAAAGCTCTTTGTCCTATTCTGCTTCATTTATGTATAATACTTGCCTAACATATTAGATCCTTGAACAGCAGTTGCTTTATCACTAACACTGTTTTTCACCTTACTCAAATATTTATTCATTTCTTTCCCTTTTCATAGTTTTCTGTCTGCTGAACAGTAAACATCTCTTATTGGGCTTCTCCAGTGCCTCAGCAATAAAGAACCCACCTGCAAAGTTAAGGATGATCTGAATCTCTGAGTTTGGAAGACTCCTTGGAAGAGCAAATGGCAACCCAGTCCAGTATTCTTCCTGGGAAAATCCAATGGACAGAGAAGCCCAGAGGGCTACAGTCCATAAAATCTCAAAAAGTTGGATGTGACTAATCACACGTACAAACATCTCTTATTGGTTTTTGCATTTTCATTGCTCAGATTATCATAACTAGAAGAGATTCTAAAATGGCTGTTTGTCTACAGCCTCCACCAAGTAAACCAGATGCTCTCTTCATTCACTGTGAAAGATAGTAATAACACTGAGTAAATACTCTCAAAATAAGTATAATAAACTCTTTTTATAAGCTCTTCTAAACAAGTATAATTAAGCCACTTTAAATCTGTCCCCATGCTGAGCTTTCTACCTGACAGTCCTGCTTGTTAGAGATGACCCATCTGTCATTAATAATAACCTGTAACCTGCAGGCATAAAGGCTTAGAGCTGCCAAGTTCTTGGACCTGCCGGAGTCCTAAACCATAGGCATATCCATAAGAAGTAGCTAAGTAAATATTTATGCTGAGACAAATTTAACTGTTTTGACCTCCAGTATTAATTACAGAAAAGAGCCACATATAGTTATCCTTCACATGACATCCTTCTTTCACTAAGAGTGCCCCAAAAGAGTGAAATGATCTTAGAATTTTCACATTATCATTAATTTCAAAATATGTTTGATTTGATAAGATTTTTAAACTATTTGCTGTTTATTTTTTCAAATATTACCATTGAACAAATTTATTTCAATAGCCATGCCAGATCATAAATTAACAACACAATACACTTTATATTGTGAAGAAGTAATGCAGCCTTATAAAGGATTCTTCTTAACTGACTCCTGAGCAGCATTGAGTGTATTGGTAGTACTGATTCATAGGTGATAAGAGTGAAGTAAATAGAGACTGCTAAGTATTTCTGACAGAATAGATCCTTCTTTTTACAGAATAATGTTTAACAAGTAATTCACAAGAATCTGCTATATGCCGCCTACTGGATTAAATATTGTAAAGATGTAGAAAAACACTGGCACTCACTTTCTAATCTTTATGATTAAGCTAGGATTATAAAGATTAAGCATCTGTGAGTGGATAAGAAAAGATGAGTTAAATAAGTTGGCTAGAGAACTTTCTTAGGAAAGCAAGCTTTGAATTAGTTTCTATTGAAAAGGAATGAAAAAAATCATCAAAAATTATTTTATTTGGAGAAACAGCATGAAGAAGGGCATTCCAGGAGATAGTAAGCTGTGGAAGACACATTTATATAGCAGTGTGCTTTCTTGTAAGTATTCTTTGATAAAATATTCACTAAAGATGATATTTTCTCCTAAATTTAGTTCTCTCTTCTTTTGCAGTAGAACCTATGTTAATATATCTTGTTCTATTTTTACAAAAGTGCATTAATATTTTATTAATCACTTCAAAAGAAAGGAGAGTGGCACCATCTTTACAAGGAATAAGACTAAATTTACCCATTAAATAACAAAAGGCTAGGTAAGAGAAAAAAATCAATCATATGGGCACATTTATATATAAAAATAAAGTCAAATGCCTGTGGGATGGTTTTAGGAGAAATCTAAGTCTTTTAGATGCGTAAGGAAATGGCAACCCACTCCAGTATTCTTGCCTGGAAAATACCATGGACAGAGAAGCCTGGCAGGCTGCCATCCATGGGGTCGCAAAGAGTTGGACACAACTGAGGAACTAACATACAAAAGATAATCATCAATATAGCTTTCAAGTATCTTGGATCTGTTATCTTGGGTGTTTAGTGAAGTAAATTTAATCAATTGATCATATTTGAAATAAGCCACAAAAAGACAAATGTTTGTTATATTAATATATTGTAATTAATAATACTATCAATATTCTAAAATATAATTAGGTAATGGTGGCACTTTATACATTGAAAAAGAGAAAAACAGATAATAAGTATATAAATCATTTTTAATTTTAATAGTAATCAAAGAAAGCCAAGTTAAATTAAAAAGAGATTATTATTGAAAAGCTGAATTTTTAAAAATGGTAATTATGAATGGTGATGTGGTAGTGAAAGAAGTATTTTTATGAAGCTGAGAGTAATGGAAAACTAAACTAACAGAAGCTAGCAGATAGGAATTTATGTCTCATAAAACAAAAATGCTGAGGTCTAGCTATTCAGGTAAGGACTAGAATAATAGCTTGAAGATGCCATCCACTAGGAATCAGTTTTTCATCTCCTTTTTCTGCACTGCATATATCTTTTGTCTTCATGTCCACCACTTCAAGACCACAAGATGGAAGCAGCAGAGTTTTACTGCTACATCGTTCTTAAACCATAAACATGATAATTATTATTTTTGTAGTGTTTATTTTATGGAAATAGAATTCTACTTTATGTCTTCTAATGTTGCTCTTTTAGCTCAATTTTCTGCAGCTTTGGGCTTCCTCTGTGGCTCAGCTGGTAAAGAATCTACCTGCAATGCAGGAGACCTGAGTTTGATCCCTGGATGGGAAGATCCCCTGGAGAAGGGAAAGGCCAGCCACTCCAGTATTCTGGCCTGCAGAATTCCATGGACAGTCCATGGGATGGCAAACAGTTGCACACGACTGAGCGACTTTCACTTTCATTTTCTCTTGGCTTTTGCATTGGTTGTATCTAGTTGCTAAGTGAAGCTATGATTTATTTTTCTTTCTGTATGCTTGGTGATGAATCTTCACATTTAGGTTTCTATGGATCATCTCTCTATTATGTATTTTCCATCTATTTATATATCTGTACTTCCTTCTTAATAATATTGTTAGCTATTTCCTCCAGATTATTAATTATTTCTTTAGCTGAGTCCAAATTTGCTGTTCAATACATCCCAAAAGACTATAATTTTAATGACTTTATTAATAATCTAGGTATTTTGTTTTTCACTAAAGCTTAATATTTCTCTTATTTTTTAAGTACTCTTCAGTTCAGTCCTGTCCAACTCTTTGTGACCCCATGAATTGCAGGACGCCAGGCCTCCCTGTCCATCACCAACACCCAGAGTTCACTCAGACTCATGTCCATCGAGTCAGTGATGCCATCCAGCCATCTCTTCCTCTGTCATCCCCTTCTCCTCCTGCCCCCAGTCCCTCCCAGCATCAGAGTCTTTTCCAATGAGTCAACTCTTCACATGAGGTGGCCAAAGTATTGGAGTTTCAGGTTTAGCATCAGTCCTTCTAAAGAAATCTCAGGGCTGACCTCCTTCAAAATAGGCTGTATATCATCACCCTGCTTACTTAACTTGTACACAGGGTACATCATGAGAAATCCTGGGCTGGAAGAAGCACAAGCTGGAGTCAAGATTGCTGGGAGAAATATCAAAAACCTCAGATATGCAGATGAAACCACCCTTCTGGAAGAAAGTGAAGAAGAACTAAAAGGCCTCTTGATGAAAGTGAAAGAGGAGAGTGAAAAAGTTGGCTTCTTTCCTTACATGTTTTGTAATATTTGATGATGAAATTCTTATTTATCTTCACTTTTGGCCATTAGATTTCTCAGTCTTGGTATGGAAGCAATTTCCTACTACAGGCTTTACATTTATTTTTATCAGCTACTTAGTTGATGATTCCAGGAACCCTCAAACATAAATTCTGATCTTAATGATAAAGGCGCATAGTAGCAGTGTTTGTTAGTACTACAGACCCTTATCCAAAGTAAGTTATAGAAAAAAATTGTCAGGAAACATTGTTTGATTGATATACCCCTTTTCCACCTTTGAGAATAATTTTACTTCAATCATACAGTTCTCAGTTATCAGAACATTTCAATTTTATTCACTCTTTGGGGAGGGTTAGTTTTATGCAAAGTCAGCTTAAGGAGTATACTTAGCAACCTACCCACTTTAATGGATGAAACCTGGGCTTGGTTCCTAACCCTTGATTCTGGGGAGAGAGACTTGGCACTAACTTTCTCAGTTATCAGAACATTTCAATTTTATTCACTCTTTGGGGAGGGTTAGTTTTATGCAAAGTCAGCTTAAGGAGTATACTTAGCAACCTACCCACTTTAATGGATGAAACCTGGGCTTGGTTCCTAACCCTTGATTCTGGGGAGAGAGACTTGGCACTAACTTGTCTGGTAGCTAAACTTTCTTTAATACTTTTTGGTTCTTTAACTACTTAAGGCCTTTTTATTGTTATTTATTCAAGACTCCTCCAACAATAACACAAGAGACTACTGCTACACATGGACCTCACCAGAAAGGTCAACACTGAAATAAGATTGATTATCTTCTGTACAGCCAAAGATGGAGAAACTCTGTAGAGTCAGAAAAAAAAAAAAAAAAAGACAGGGAGCTGACTATGGCTCAGTTAATGAAGTCCTTATTCCCAAATACAGACTTAAGTAGAAGAAAGTAGGGGAAACCACTAAGCCATTCAGCTGTGACCTAAATAAAATCCCTTATGATTATATAGTAGAAGTGACAAATAGATTCAATAGATTAGATCTGATAGACAGAGTACCTGAAGAACTATGGACAGAGGTTTGCAACATTGTACAGGAGGTGGTAAACAAAACAATCCTCAAGAAAAAGAAATGCAACAAGGCTAAATGGCTGTCTGAGGGGGCCTTACAAATACCCAAGGAAAGAAGAGAAGAGAAAACAAAGGAGAAAAAGAAAGATATATCCATCTGAATGCAGAGTTCCAAAGAATAGCAAGGAGAGATAAAGAAGTTTACTTAGTGAATAATGCAAATTAATAGAGGAAAACAATAAAATGAGAAAGCATACAGAACTCTTCAAGAAAAATTGAGATACCAAGGGAATATGACATGCAAAGGTGGCACAATAAAGTACAGAAGCCATATGGACCTAACAGAAGCAGAAAAGATTAATGAGAGGTGGCAAGAATACAGAGAATAATTGTACAAAAGAAAGGTCTTAATGAACTGGATAACAACGATGGTGTGGTCACTCACCTAGCACCAAACATCCTAGAGTGTGAAGTCACTTGGGCCTTAGGAAGTATAACTATGAGAAAAGCTAGTGGAGGTGATGGAATTCTAGCTGAGCTACTTCAAACCCTAACGGATGATGCTCTTAAAGTGATGCACTTAATGTGACAGCAAATTTAGAAAACTCAGCAGTGGCCACAGGACAGGAAAAGGTCAGTTTTCATTCGAATATCAAAGAAAGTCAATGCCAAAGAATGTTCAAACTACTGTACAATTGTGCTCATCTCACATGCTAGGAAGGTAATGCTCAAAATACTTCAAGCTGGGCTTCAATACTACATTGCCAAGAACTTCCAGATGTACAAGCCAGATTTAGAAAGGGTAGAGTCATCAGAGATCAAATTGCTAATACCCATTCGATCATAGAAAAAACAATGGAATTCCAGAAAAAAAAAAAAATGCTTCATTGACTATGCTAAAGCCTTTGACAGTGTGGATCACAATAGATGTGGAGAATTCTGGAGAGATTGGAATATCAGACCACATTGCTAGCCTCCTGAGAAGCCTGTATGCAAATCAAGAAGAAACAGAATCAGACAGAGAACAACAGATTGGCTCCAAATGAGGAAAGGAGTGTGTCAAGGCTATATATTGTCACTCTGCTTATTGAAATTTTATACAGAGTACAGTATTTGAAACCCTGGCCTGGGTGAAGCACAGGGTGGAATCAAGTTTGTTGGGAGAACATGCGGATCATGCTGCTTAAATGGCAGAAAATGAAGAGGAACTAAAGAACCTCTTGATGAAAGTGAAAGAGGAGAGTGAAAAAGTTGCTTAAAACTCAACATTCAGAAAACTAAGATCATGGCATCCCATCACTTCATGGCAAATAGAAGCGGAACAAGTGGACACAGTGACAGACTTTATTTCTTTGGATTCCAAAATCACTGCAGATGGTGACTGTGGCCATGAAATTAAAAGATGCTTGCTCTTTCATTGAAAAGCTATGACAAAGCTAGCCAGAGTATAGAAAAGCAGAGATACACTCTGCCAACAAAGTATGATCAAAGCTATGATTTTCTGAGTAGTCATGTAGAGATGTGAGAGTTGGACCAAAGGCTGAACACTGAAGAATTGATGCTTTCAAATTATGGTGCTAGAGAAGACTGTTGAGAGTTCCTTGGACCTCAAGGAGTGAAAGAAGTCAACCCTAAAGGAAATCAACCCTAGTATTCATTGGAAAGACTGATGCTGAAGCTGGAGCTCCAATGTTTAGGCCACCTGATATGAAGAGCTGACTCTGGAAAAGATCCTCATGCTGGGAAAGATTGAGAGCAGGAAGAGAAGGGAGCAACAGAAGATGAGATGGTTGGATGGTATCATTGAGTCAATGGGCATGAGTTTGAGCAAACTCTGGGAGATGGTGAAGGAAAGGGAAACAGCATTCTACAGCCCATGGTGTCACAAACTGTCAGACAGGACTAATAGACTGAATAACATCAACTGTTATTTATGCAAGATTTTTAATATATTTTAGCAAGAGGTTCAATCAAGTTATTTAGTTTAAAATGAAACAGGAAATGGACAAGTAGACAGTGACTCAATAAATGCATAAATAATTACTTTTGACTTGAAACATAATAGAAAGTAATAATGCTGGCCTATTAATTAAAGAATTAGGAATTAAATTTTGGAAATATTTAATGATATTTTCTAAACATATAAATCTAGTATATATTTATAATTTTGATCTTATATATTGGCTATTTTAAACATAAAATTGTTTTTAAGGAACTAGTACCTGCTGTCTCTTATACACATCTAGATGTGTATAAGAGACAGGTTTCTAGTTTATATTCCAAAAGAAATAAAATAAAATTTTGGAAAATTAATTTGTATAAATTAGCCAAAACATATGAATATTTCTAAAATATTTCAAAATAAAAGTATAATTTCAAATACATATGAAATACTTAAATCAAGCTTAATCACTCTCAAAAATGATAGAATGATTTCTGTTCGTTTCCAAGACAAACAATTCCATATTATGGTAATCCAAGTCTATGCCCTGACCAGTAATGCTGAAGAAGCTAAAGTTGAATGGTTCTATGAAGACCTATAAAACCTTCTAGAACTAACAACCAAAAAAGATCTAAAATATTTCAAAATAAAAGTATAATTTCAAATACATATGAAATACTTAAATCAAGCTTAATCACTCTCAAAAATGATAGAATGATTTCTGTTCGTTTCCAAGACAAACAATTCCATATTATGGTAATCCAAGTCTATGCCCTGACCAGTAATGCTGAAGAAGCTAAAGTTGAATGGTTCTATGAAGACCTATAAAACCTTCTAGAACTAACAACCAAAAAAGATGTCCTTCTCATGATAGGGGACTGGAATGCAAAGTAGGATGTCAGGAGATACCTGGAGTAACAAGCAAATTTGTCCTTGAAGTACAAAATGAAGCAGAGCAAAGGCTAGCAAAGTTTTGCCAAGAGAACACACTGGTCATAGCAAACACCCTCTTTGAACAACATAAGAGAAGACTCTACACACAGACATTGCCAGATGTCCAATACTAAAAACAGATTGATTATATTCTTTGCAGCCAAATAAGGAGAAGCTCTATACAGTCAGCAAAAATAAGACCAGGAGCTGACTGTCATTAAGATAATGAACTCCTTATTGCCAAATTCAGACTTAAACTGAAGAAAGTAGGGAAACCACTAGACCATTCAGGTATGACCTAAATCAAATACAGTGGAAGTGAAACATAGATTCAAAGGATTAGATCTGATAGAGTGCCTGAAGAACTATGGGTGGAGGTTCATAACATTGTATAGGAGGCAGTGATCAAGACCATTCCCAAGAAAAATAAATGCAAAAAGGCAAAATAGTTGTCTGAGGAGGACTTACAAATAACTGAGAAAAGAAGAGAAGCTAAAGGCAAAGGAGAAAAGGAAAGATATACCCATTCGAATGCAGAGTTCCAAAGAATAGCAAGGAGAGATAAGAAAGTCTTCCTTAGTGACTGATGCAAAGAAATAGAGGAAAACAATAGAATGGGAAAGACGAGAGATCTTTTCAAGAAAATTAGAGATACTAAGGGAACATTTCAAGCAAAGACAGGCACAATAAATGACAGATGATATGGACCTAATAGAAGCAGAAGACATTAAGAAGAGGTGGCAAGAATACACAGAAGAACTATACAAAAAAGGCCTTCATGACCCAGATAATCATGATGGTGTGATCACTCACCTAGAGCCAGACATCCTGTACTCACCTAGAGCCAGACACCCTGCAATGCAAAGTCAATAGGGCCTTAGGAAGCATTGCTATGAACAAAGCTATTCTAGGTGATGGAATTCCAGTGGAACTATTTCAAATCCTGAAAGATGATGCTTTGAAAGTGCTGCACTCAATATACCAGCAACTTTGGAAAACTCAGCAGTGGCCACAGGACTGGAAAAGCTCAGTTTTCATTCCAATCCCAAAGAAAGGCAATGCCAAAGAATGGTCAATCTACTGCACAATTGCCCTCATCTCACACCCTAATAAAGTAATGCTCAAAATTCTCCAATCCAGGCTTCAACTATATATGATCCATGAACTTCCAGATGCTCAAGTTGGATTTAGAAAAGGCAGAGGAACCGGAGATTGAATTGCCATCATCTGCTGGATCATTGAAAAAGCAAGACAGTTCCATAACAACATCTACTTGTGGTTTATTGATTATTCAAAAACCTTTGAAATTGTAGATCACAACAAATTGTGGAAAATTTTTCCAGAGATGGGAATACCGGACCACCTTACCTGCCTCCTGAGAAATCTGTATGCAGGTCAAGAAGCACTAGTTAGAACCGGACATGGAACAGCAGACTGGTTCCAGATTGGGAAAGGAGTATGTCAAAGCTGTATATTGTCACCCTGCTTATTTAAGTTATATGCAGAATACACCATGTGAAATGCTGGGCTGGATGAAGCACAGGCTGGAATCAAGATTTCTGGGAGAAATATCAATAACCTCAGATATGCAGATGCTACCACCCTTATGGCAGAAAGTGAAGAGGAACTGAAGAGCCTCTTCATGAAAGTAAAAAAGCTGGCTTCAAACTCAACAGTCTTAAAACTAAGCTCATGATATCTGGTCCCATCACTTCATGGCAAATAGGTAGGGAAACAATGGAAATAGTGACAGATTTTATTTTGGGGGGTTCCAAAATCACTGCAGATGTGACGGCAGCCATGAAGTTGAAAGACATTTGGAAGAAAAGCTATGACAAACATAGACAACATATTAAAAAGCAGAGACAATACTTTGCGAACTAAGTTCCATCTAGTCAAAGCTATAGTTTTTCTAGTAGTCATTTAAGGATGTGAGTGTTGGTCTATAACAAAAGTTGAGCTCTGAAAAATTGATGTTTTTAAACTTTGGTATTGGAGAAGACTCTTGAGAATCTCTTGGACTAAAAAGAGGTCAATCCAGTCAATTAAAAGAAATCAGTGCTGAATATTCATTGGAAGGACTTTTGCTGAAGCTGAAGCATCAACACTTTAGCCACCTGATGCAAAGAGCCAACTCATTGGAATAGACCCTGGTGATGGAAAAGATCGAAGGAAGGAGAAGGGGAGAACAGAGGTTGAGATGTTTGGATTGCTTTACCGACTCTACGGGTATGAGTTTGAGCAAGCTCACGAATTGATGATGGCCAGAGAAGCCTGGAGTGCTGCAGTCCATGGGATGGCAAAGAATCAGAAATGAGTGAGCAACTGAACTGATCTGAAACAGCTTTGTAATGTCAGCAAACACATTTCATAATTAAGATTAACATATTTTTTTTGATTTTCAACTTAAACGTATGCAGCCTGCCAATAATTTGTAGTACAGCATGCATTAAATATTACAGAGTAACAAATAAGGGTCTTTTCTGTTAATAATATTTCACTAATATTTGGAAGATATTTTTATTTTTATTTTTTAATCTGTTCATAATTTATTTGGCAACAGTAGGTGAAAGTAGAACATGTAAAGGACTTAACCAACAGTGTATAGTATTTCAGTGCTGTTCAGTTGGGAGACAGTATTTGAGTGAGTAAGAGTTCAGTCAAACCAACATTGCTAATTTGTTTTTATCTTGCTTATAGTGTCTTTGCTTTATTAGAGTTGTATTCTAGAATTCTAGAAAGAGGACATAAGCAAGGTGAAGTAAAAAAGATGGTGTTGGAAAGTTGAGTGAACACTTACTTCCTACTTCTTTCTCTTTTCAGAATTGGACTAAAGTTAGCAGCCCTGACCTTCCTAGTCCACATTATTGATACTTCCTTTTCTTACTGCAATTCTGTATGAACTCTGTTATGCTGTTGATTTTTTAAGAGCAAATTTTTCCCTTGTGGAATGAAGCTTGCAGTTGTCTCACCATGTCTGTTATTGTGTTCGTATATTTAGGATGCCTGTGTAGCTGGTAATACCTTCAACTTTGCATTTCATCAATGATGGTATTTATATCTTTATGTCTGTTATCCTTATCTTATGACTATATCTGTGTGTGTGTGTGTGTGCAAATAGCAAACATGTTTTGCTATATTGCAAGCAAATTTTCTCTTTTATCATTTTATAGTATAACATATGCTAACTTACATCACAGTTACAGGACATCAGGAGAAGAGTGAACATAACTCATAGACTTTGAATCCTCCTATGGGAAAAGGGTTACTGTATTTTCAGTGTAAGTAGGACAGTTGTATCATTTACATAGAAATATGACCATGCTATTATGTTTAAATGGAGATGAATTATGGTGTGAGGAGATATGTATGCACAGCAAGCTAAAGAGTAAACTGTGACAGTTAAGTTTATGTACACTATAACAGCTGGCATGCAAGAGCTAGCATCAAGTGAACAGGAAAAAAGAGTTTATTGACAGGAGGAGGAAGAGTAGGTGAGAGAGGGTAGAGCTGAAAGATCCTCAGCAATGAGATAGAGAGCAAGTTCTAATTTCACTCACGCCTGACATTGATGGCACAGGTTTTGGTTTCTCGTTGGATTCAAATCAATTCTATCTATTCTCTTGAAAAAAACAACAAATGACATCTGGGTAGTATTTTTTTTTCTCTCTCTCTCATCATAGATGACATTGTAGCACTGGGTTACAATCTTTGTAGGACTGTTGTGAACTTTGTGTATCATTCTATGCCTGGCCCTTGTGTTTCAAAGACTAATAGTGCCTCCTCAAATAGAAATAACTTACATGATTGGGCGTATGAATACACATTTATTCATATGTTTGAAAGTCTGCAACTTGAACATTTATATGTAGGAGATTAACTGTGTTTAAACAGTATATGTTCAGTTCAGTTCAGTTCAGTTGCTCAGTTATGTCTGACACTTTGTGACCCCATGAATCGCAGCATGCAAGGCCTCCCTGTCCATCACCAACTCCGGGAGTTCACCCACACTCTCGTCCATCGAGTCAGTGATGCCATCCAGCCATCTCATCCTCTGTCGTCCCCTTCTCCTCCTGCCCCCAATCCCTCCCAGCATCAGAGTCTTTTCCAATGAGTCAACTCTTCACATGAGGTGGGCAAAGTACTGGAGTTTCAGCTTTAGCATCATTCCTTCCAAAGAACAGAGAAGGCAATGACACCCCACTCCACTACTCTTGCCTGGAAAATCCCATGGATGGAGGAGCCTGGTGGGCTGCAGTCCATGGGGTCGCTAAGAGTCGGTTATCAGTCCTTCCAATGAACACCCAGGACTGATCTCCTTTAGGATGCAGTGGTTGGATCTCCTTGCAGTCCAAGGGACTCTCAAGAGTCTTCTCCAACACCACAGTTCAAAAGCATCAATTCTTCAGTGCTCAGCTTTCTTCACAGTCTTACTCTCACACCCATACATGACCACTGGAAAAACCATAGCCTTGACTAGACGGAACTTTGTTGGCAAAGTAATGCCTCTGCTTTTGAATATGTTATCTAGGTTGGTCATAACTTTTCTTCCAAGGAGTAAGTGTCTTTTAATTTCATGGCTACCGTCACCATCCGCAGTGATTTTGGAGCCCCCAAAATAAAGTGTGACACTGTTTCCACTGTTTCCCCATCTATTTGCCATGAAGTGATGGGACCAGATGCCATGAACTTAGTTTTCTGAATGTTGAGAATTAAGCCAACTTTTTCACTCTTCACTTTCACTTTCATTAAGAGGCTTTTCAGTTCCTCTTCACTTTCTGCCATAAGGGTGGTGTCTGTATATCTGAGGTTATTGATATTTCTCCAGGCAATCTTGATTCCAGCTTGTGCTTCTTCCAGCCCAGCATTTCTGATGATGTACTCTGCATATACATTAAATAAGCAGGGCGACAATATACAGCCTTGACATACTCTTTTTCCTATTTGGAACCAATCTGTTGTTCCATGTCCAGTTCTAACTGTTGCTTCCTGACCTGCATAAATGTTTCTCAAGAGGCAGGTCAGGTGGTCTGGTATATGTTGGATGATACTTTATTTGATGACATTTAGTTGTTCAAAACAATAGAGAATGATTTTATATTTTTGTGATTTTCCCAACCCAGGGATCAAACCTGAGTTTCTTGAATTGTGGGCAGATTCTTTGTGAGCCTCCAGGGAAGTCTTGCAGGCTACCAGTGTCCATGAAAATCCAGATTCTTAGAGAGTTTTGGTATATTTACTCTAAATTCTGTAATGATACCAAAAGAAGAGAAATAGGAACACATTAAAATTGACACATATACACACTGCTGTTGTAAAAATAGGTAGCTAGTTAGGTCCCTGAGCACAGGATCTCAGCTTGGTGCACTGTGATGACTTAAATGAGCGCGATGGGGGTGGGTGGGATGGAGGTCTAAGAGGGAGGGTCTCTATTTATACAATGACTGAATCACTTTGTTGTAGAGCAGAAACTAACACAATTTTGTAAAGCAACCACACTCCAGTTTAAAAAAAAAAAAAATGTGGTGTTTTCTAGGATCACAAATGTTGGCAACCAATTTGAAACAAAAGATTCAAGGACTTGCCCCAGGATAAGTATCACCTTCTTAAAAGTATCAAGTTGTCTTTGGTCAGCCAGGCACTCTATACAATAGCCTTCTTAAGCACTTTGTTTGAGCTTTGTAGTAATAACAAAAGCCCTAAAGCATCTCACAAAGAGTACCTGTTTTTAAAGCAAGAAAAATCTTCTGGAAGGTTTAGAAATTGAAAGTGAAACTTACAAGGAAGAGGTATTTTTAACTTTTTCATGAAAATGGAAAATAAAAACAAGAATTAGCTGATTAAGAGAGAAGTAGATTAATGCTCTAATGCTTTAGTTAAACTTGTCAAATAAGTGACAAATTAAGTCCCTGTACCCTGACACAGAATTAAATATCAGACAGATTTTGGGGTGAAGGAGAGATGAATAGCTGTATTGCTTTGTCAGGCAAGGGGCCAAAGTGGGTTAAAGCCTTCAATAACACGTGGCCCAATCTGGAGAGGATAGTGAGAAGTCTTATGGTAAGGGTTCAAAGAGGCCAGGGCCTCATCAGCTAGTGAACATTCTCATTGGTTGGTGGTGACAGAAGTAGGAGTCAGCAACATCAACCTTCAGGTTCTAACTGGTCTACAGTCTATATGCATGTACAGAGCATGCCATTTTTAATCCTTAACTTCTCCTCCCTGGAGGCTATTTCAGTATCTGCAAAATAGCTCAAAGGTATCCTTGTGTCTTGAGAAACCTATGTGCAGGTCAGGAAGCAACAGTTACAACTGGACATGGAACAACAGCCTGGTTCCAAATAGGAAAAGGAGTACATCAAGGCTGTATACTGTTACCCTACTTATTTAACTTATATGCAGAGTACATCATGAGAAATACTGGGCTGGAAGAAGCATAAGCTGGAATCAAGATTGCTGGGAGAAATATCAATAACGTGAGATATGCAGATGACACCACCTATATGGCAGAAAGTAAAGAGAAACCAAAAATCCTCTTGATGAAAATGAAAGAGGAGAGTGAAAAAGTTGGCTTAAAGCTCAACATTCAGAAAACGAAGATCACGGCATCTGGTCCCATCACTTCATGGGAAATAGATGGGGAAACAGTGGAAACAGTGCCAGACTTTATTTTTCTGGGCTCCAAAATCACTGCAGATGGTGACAGCAGCCATGCAATTAAAAGACGCTTACTCCTTGGAAGAAAGTTTTCGACCAACCTAGATAGCATATTCAAAAGCAGAGATGTTACTTTGCTGACTAAGTTCCGTCTAGTTAAGGCTATGGTTTTTCCAGTGGTCATGTATGGATGTGAGAGTTGGACTGTGAAGAAAGCTGAGCACCAAAGAATTGATGCTTTTGAACTGTGGTGTTGGAGAAGACTCTTGAGAGTCCCCTGATCTGCAAGGAGATCCACCCAGTCCATTCCGAAGGAGATCAGCCCTGGGATTTCTTTGGAAGGAATGATGCTAAAGCTGAAACTCCAGTGCTTTGGCCAGCTCATGTGAAGAGTTGACTCATTGGAAAAGACTCTGATGCTGGGAGGGATTGGGGGCAGGAGGAGAAGGGGACAACAGAGGATGAGATGGCTGGATGGCATCACTGACTTGATGGACGTGAGTCTGAGTGAACTCCAGGAGTTGGTGATGGACAGAGAGGCCTGGCCTGCTGTGATTCATGGGGTCACAAAGAGTTGGACACGACTGAGTGACAGAACTGAACTGACTGATCCTTGTGTGTATCTCTTGATGGCGAAAGAGGACTTTGTCCTAAGGTTGTACTATTATTTCTCTTGACTATTTCTTGCTTTTCTCATGTCCTTTCCCCTTCTTAATTAAGGACTGCTTGAATCTGCCCAAAGGTCATGGAGCCTGAATGAAGATGGTGGGGGGGAAGCAAAAATGTTTTTGTCCAGGAGCCAGACAGAGACCTTCTTGGTATCATAAATACTGCTACTGTTGCTACTGCTGCTACTGCTAAGTCACTTCAGTCATGTCCAACTCTGTGCGACCCCATAGACAGCAGCCCACCAGGCTCCCCCATCCCTGGGATTCTCCAGGCAAGAATACTGGAGTGGGTTGTCATTTCCTTCTTCAATACATGAAAGTGAAATGTGAAAGTGAAGTCGCTCTGTTGTGTCTGACTCTTCACGATCCCGTGGAAAATTTCTTAAAATAATCTTGAGTTAGATATTATCTGCCTATAGAAGAAGTTGTGATGTGGTTTATGTCAGATTATGTTCTTAAAAAAAAAAAAAAGAAAAAAAAGAAAAAGTGGTGATACTTAGTGTCTTTCATTTAGTTTATGGTCCATATAAGAATCTACAATTCTCTGAAAAAAGCTATCTTTCTTCCTTCTTACCTACATGTTTGAGTGACTTCTATGCTGCTGTATATTGTCTGGATTTCTTAACTGGATTTATTAGGAGCATGAGTGAAATGTTTATCTACTCTCTTTTGCCAGAAATAATAAATCTTATAATGATATTTTATATTCATACAATTTATTTTTCATAGAACCTATAAGCATAAATAAAACTTTTTTTTTTTTTCCATTTAGAAAGAGCAAAGAAATCATTTTACCTTTCTTTTTTCTTACACTGTTTCCTTGGATACATGGTAAATCTGTATCCTTACTCTAACCTTTGGAAAGCAGATAAATTTCCAAGAATTAAGCTTTGTGTCAAATTTTTATAATGTAGAAAAATCTCCAAAGTTTTGGTCCAAATAACCTTTACATATGTAAACACATACCTCCAGAGTTAACACAAGGCTCTTTCTTCTGAGATGTACTGGAGAATTTTACATGGAGTAAACTTAGTCTCCTGAGGAAGTAAGATAAATTAATTTTATACCTGTTCCCAATGAATTTTAGGTTCTTTCTTCATCACAAAAGAATTCAGAAACAAAGCAAAGAGGTTAAAAAAGTAACATGAACATTTATTTAAGGGAGGATATACTCTCAGAGGGAGAGTGGACAAGCAGGTGAAGTGTGGAGGCCCTGGATCTCTTTGTCAAGCCATTTATGTGGGGTGTACAAAATCAGGGGATGGAATATTCACTGGGGAAGGGGGAGTTTGAGGGTCATATTCCCTGATTTTCATTTCAACTGCATTTTCCGAAGGGGAGGAAGGAGTTTTGTCCTTATCTGGCTTGAATTTCATGACATATACTTATCTATAAGGCTAAACTTATTGTGATGAAAACAAAATGAACAAAAGGTTACATTTGGATGCAGGAGATTCCTTAATTTCTCTACCTTTCTTTGCCTGCTACTCAGACTCTTATCACCCAAAATGTGTAATTTCCTGTCAGTTTGAAGGTTCCTGTTTTTCTTTGTCTTCCTATGGACCCTTGCTCTTTACAAGATGCTTGATTTCCTGCCACCTGGCCCTTGACCCCAATTCTCTGCTAATAGCTAGCTACCTGTTTATTGCAGCATATCTTCCACTTTGGTACATAGAGCCTATGAGACTTCCGTCCTGATTTTGTGGTCAATTGTATGCTAACTTACATGTGTATTGTCTTTGTTTACTGCCAAGTAACTGTCACTTGCCATCTACCACTACAAGGATTAGTTCACTATTCACCTTCAACTGCAAAAGGATTTCAGGGTAGAGATCAAGAAGGGGGTACTCTGGGCTCTGGGAAAAGCTGGCAGAACAGGCAAGCCTTCAGATGTTGTTGTTGTTCAGTTCCTCAGTTGTGTCCCACTGTTTGCTACCCCATGGAATGTAGCATGCCAGTCTTCCATGTCTTTCACCATTCATCTTCAGAGCTTACTCAAACTCATGTCCAGTGTGTCAGTGATGCCATGCAACTATCTGTCCTCCCCTTCTCCCTTCCTTCAATCTTTCCCCAGCCTCAGCCTCTTTGCATCAGGCGGCCAAAGTATTGAAATGGGAAGCTGAGTTCTATTTGTGGAGTCAAAAAAAATGAATTCCACAAACTTGGAAACATGCACACAGATGAAGTTTATTACAGAGGATAGCAATACAAAGCTCTCAGCATAGACACTGAAATTGAATGAAGAGCACCAAAAAGGTGGGGTTTATAGCAGTTTTATATAATTGCTAGTATTGACCTGTATATTTTTGCTTGACTCATGACTTTGTCAGGGAGTGTGTAATTTTCTTGGTTCTATCTCATCACAACAAAAATTTGAAGCGACAGACCACCATTATAGCTCTCAGACAGACCAGTGTTACAGCTCTTGAATGGGGCAGCTGTTGTAACAGCTCCATGTTACAGCTCAGTTTTATTTAGAAAATAAAGGAAAATACATCCTTGAGGTCTGAGGGCATACTGACCCAAAAGACACAAAGAACAGAGAGACAGAACCCCACCTTTTGGCTCCTCTTTTTATATCTTTTTTTCCTCCCCCTGGGCCTGCCCTATGTAAACTGGGGTAGCCAGAAGTGCTTTGCGTTTTACTTGAGGTCCTCGCTCTGGTCCTTGGACTTTGCTTTGTTCTATTTTTGTGGGCTTTTCCCTTCTGAATAGGGGCATCACGGTTTCTCTGGCTACTTCCTGCTGAACTCGGGCAGCGTGGGGCATTGGGTCTCCCCTCTTGCTAATCTCAGGCCTCAGAGTCCTCAAAGCAGTGTCCATCTAAGGGTGAGTGATATTTTCTGTGATTGGCTATAGTTTTATATTCCTTGTTGAACTGACACTGCATATTGTAGCTTGTTGACTTGGGCAGAGACAAAATGGGTTAGACAATTGATAATACATAGAACAATCATGAGCAGCATCAATATGGTGATAACAATGACCTGTAGGGGCTTCAGCCAGCTCCAAATTTCCATCACTAGGAGGGCACAAGTCCTTCCTTGTTCAGGGATCAGAAGATATGTCTCCTGTCTGTTTTGGAGTACAACCCCTGCCAAGCTGTGTTGGCTCTTGAGAGCTGTCCTGAGAAATCTTACCCCCAGAAAATTAAATTTGGGGGTGTTCATTAGAATGGCACTAATTTGTAGTCCTGAATAGGTATCTGAGATCTCCCAGGGGCTCACAGGTGTATTGAGTGTCCTCTTCTGTTTTCTTCCATGGCTTGACTCATGAGTGGTGAGTCCAGGAATCATGTCCTGGTATCTTGACTGCTGTGGGGGTAGAAAGTATTACAAGGTAGGGGCCCTTCCATGTGGGCTGGAGTTGAGTCTTTGGGGACCCATCTTTCCAGACATTAATGACTTTCCAGACTTGAGTCCCTGGGGCATATAGTGGTGACTCTTTAGAATCTTTTGGGTTCTGGTTGACTCTTCACGGTGTATATACTGTTGGAATTGCCCAATGGTCATGGTATAAGACCAGAGGGTCTGAGCCTCTGGATTTAGGAAGAGGTCATTGACACAAACAAAAGGTCTCCCATATAGCATCTCATAAGGACTATGACAAACCTGTTCCTTAGGGGCAATACGGATACGGAGGAGGGCTACTGGTAAAGCCTCCGTCCATCCCAGGGAGATCTCCTGGGTTAACTTTTCTATCGCTGATTTTAAAAATTGGATGGTTCTTTCTACTTTTCCTAAAGACTGAGGCCTCCAGGCACAATGGGGATAATAAGTAATGCCCAATGTTTTAGAGACCCCTTGGGTGACCTTAGAATTAAATGATGCTGCATTGTCACTTTGTAATGACCTGGGCAGACCAAATCTCGGAATGATTTTCATGGAGCAGTTTTCTTATTACTTCCTTAGCCTTCTCAGCCCAGGTGGGAAAGCCTTCAATGCATCCTGTGAATGTATCTATCATGACCAATAGGTGTTTATACACTTGGGAAACTGGCATCTGGATGAAGTCCATCTGTCAGTCCTCTCCTGGGTAGGTCCCACATCGTTGGACAGGTTGGGCCAGCTGGGATCTTTGAGCTCCTTGGGGGTTGATTATTTGGCAAGTGGGACAAGATGAGATCTCTTGCCTTATAGTTGTTTGGAGGCCTGTCCCTCTGAAGGATCTTTCTAGTAATCTTTGGAGGGCCTTCTCCCCTAAATGAATGGCAGCAGGTAAGGAGTTAACCAACTTCCATTGGAGGTTCCCAGGCAGAAAAAGGAGCCCTTCCGTTTGAAACCACCCCATATAATCTTCTTGAAAGCCCTCACTTTTAGCTTTAAGAGTCTCACCTTCAGTATATGAAGATGTTTCTGGCAAATCAGTCTGTGGACCTAAGGTGGCAACCCCTATTAGGTCTTTGTTCTGTAATGCTTCTCTCTTAGCTGCCTGATCAGTTGCCTAGTTCCCTCGTGCCACTTCTGTGCTTCCTTTTTGGTATCCTTTACAGTGGGAGACTGAAACCTCAACGGGCAGATGGACTGCCTCCAAGAGTCTAAGGATTTGATCACCATATTTGATTGGGAAGCCTCGGGTGGCCAAGTGGGCTCTTTCTTTCCAAAGAGCAGCATGTGCATGTAGCACTAGAAAGGCATACTTGGAGTCAGTGTAAATGGCTACTATTTTTCCTTTTCCCAGCTCTAAACCTTGAGTCAGGTCTATGAGCTCAGTTAATTGGGCTGAAGTACCTGGTGGCAGAGGTTTAGCCTCTGTGATCTCAAAATTGGAGATTACTGCATATCCAGCTCTTCTTTTTCCATCCAAGACAAAGCTGCTTGCATCAGTGTATCAGATTTCCTCAGGACTGGTCAGAGGATCTTCTGACAATCCCTCTCAGGGTTTTTTTTCCGGTGGTCCAAGGTTTCTAGGCAAGAGTGAAAGGGGAAAGAGCCCTTGGAGGTAGGCAGGAGGGTAGATGGGTTAAAAACCTCACAAGGGGATATAGTGAGACCTGGATTTTCCATCAGCACTGCTTGATATCTGAACATCTTTTGATCTGTCATCCATAAAAGGTCTCTCCCATTAAGGAACTGTTTCACTTGGTGGCTAGTAAAAATAGTTTGCCCCTAAGAGAGAGTTTTAAAGCATCTTTTGTCAGGACTGCATTAACTGCAAGATTTCAAAGGCAGAAAAGATCTCTCCCCAGGAAGAGAGTGGGACACTCAGGGACCACTGGAAACTGGTGGGGAAATATTTGTCCATCCCAACAATGAAGAAGTGCTCGAGTAAATCTTTTGTAATTGCTTTTCCTGTAGCAACCAAAATAGTACAGGTTTGGGTGGAGATGGCTCTGGAGTAGGAGGTCAGGACAGAGTAGGTAACCCCTGTGTCAACCAAGAAATTCTCGGACCTACTGGCCACATCCAGTTGCACCCTTGGCTCTAGCTCCATGATGGTTATCTGTGACAGGCGGGCTGTCTGGAGTGGGCCACTTCAGTCCTATTGAACCATCATGAGGGAAGGCTTGGTGCTTGGCCTTGAGGCTCTTGGGTCCTGAGGGCAGAGTGCCACCCAGTGTCTCAATTGATGGCATTTGTAGCAGACCATTTTAGGAGACTTGCCATGGTTTGGATACTCTTTGTCCCAATGCCTCGCCTGTCTACAGATTTGGCATTTGCCTGGTGCCTTGTCCTTCAAGGGGCTTCCCTTATGGCTCAGCTGTTAAAGAATCTGCCTGCAATGTGGGAGACTAGGTTTTGATCCCTGGGTTGGGAAGATCTCCTGGAGAATGCAAGAGCTACCCACTCCAGTATTCTGGCCTGGATAATTCAATGGACTGTATAGTCTGCAGAGTCACAAAGAGTCAGACACAACAGAGTGACTTTCACTTTCACTTTCTTTCTTTGTCCTTCAAGGACTCAGGGTTTGTCATAGGGTTTCCCTGGAGAGTGGCCAGCATCTGGGCATGCCTTGTCTTTTTCCTTTTCTCCCTCTCCTGGGCCTTGGCTACCTTCTCCTGTTTTCTGTTATAAAAGGTATTGGTGGCTGTCTGGAACATCTCATCTAAAGAGGCTGCAGGGTCCTGCTGTTGTAGCTGTTGCAACTTTATCCTGATGTCTGATACACAATGAGACAGGAATTTCTCCTTTAAAATCACCTGTCCCTCGTAAGAGTCTCAGTCCAGATTGGTAAACTTTTGGAGGGCCTATTTTAGCCTTTCCAGAAAGGCAATAGTGTTCTCATTGGGATCCTAAGTTATTGGTGAGACCTGGGCTTAGCTGATTACTTTTTACTGGGCTGCTTTCAGTCCTGCCTTCACACAGATCAGATAATGATCCCTTTCCCAAATGTGTTCAGGATCATTATAATTCCAATTAGGATCTGAGGAGGGGGCTGCAGTTCCCCCTACTGGGTATTTATCACTTGACATGTGAAGCCCTGTTGCATACTTTCGGGCTTCCTTTAAGACCCTAGAATGCTCAGGATCAGACAAAGTTTGACTAAATATGACCATGATGTCCTTCCACATCAGGTCAAAGGCCAAAGTAATGTGTTGGAATGTATCTATATATTTGCCTAGGTCATCTGTATAGCTTCCCAGGTCTTGTTTGATCTTAGTTCTAAGAGAGAGCAGGGCTTATGGACCCGGGTTTGTCCAAATTCTCCTCCAGTTTCGACTAAGGGAGATACTAGAGCTGGCTTTTGTGGAGGGGGTGCTCCCGGATATGGGAGCACATTTGGATACAAGGAAGGAGCACCAGACAACTCAGGAGCTGTGGGAGGTGAGCCTTCACAGGGGGTTCTTTCTCTTGGTTGTCTTTGCCTAACACCATTTACCTAATATGCTCACTTTTAGGGCCTACAACAACCCCATACTTAAGGCAGAGTTCCTTCATATCTCAGTCGGAAGGGTTTGGGCTGAAATGACCAGCATGGCTAACTCCCAAAGTGACAAACATTATCCCTGGAAGCCCAATGCCAACAGATAAACTTCTAGCAGGCACTGTGTGCCTGTCTCCTGCCCTACTGGGTTCACTGAGAGATGCTGATGTTGCCCGTGTTGTAGGAAACATGGAAGATGAAGGTCTGACTATCTAGAGGGAGTGGGTATTATACAGTATTTCCCTCTCAAGGACCAGCTATTTTCTGGTTATTCCTCCAGAAGATTGTAGAGGTAACACTGTGGGCTTGGACGGGGCTCAGGAAAAGAACATGAAACAGGAGGGAAGGGGGCAAAGCACAACTTTTGAAAGATGACATAGGGCAAGGGCATGACATAAACGGATTAAAATCAAATGGACCCAAGATGACAAGTCAAATTCAACTAAACCTTGATCCCCAATCTGTAAGCTAAATGACACACCCAGGTGGCAGGACAGCTCCAAGACACCAAAGATGGAGGAATGGGTTGTTCCCCAATGGTTGGGATGATCCTCCCACTTGCTAACATATGAATTCACCCAGCTCACAAAAACTAGCCACATCTCATTCCATTTAGCCACCACCACTCTGGACTCCTTTTTCCTCTTCTAACTACTTAACAACTTCAACATATGTCATTTTTTTGCAGGAAATGGGACCCATTCCAGGGCCTGAAAGTGGCCCCTTGTCTAACACTTGGAAATGAATTGTCTGAGGAGACACATATGCTGACAAAGCAACAGATTTTATTGGAAAGGGTGCCTGGGAAGAGAGCAGTAGGGTGAGGAAACTCATGAGTACTGCTCTGCCATGTGGTTTTGTGGTGATGGGATTAGTTTCCCAGTTGCCTTTAGCCAATCATTTTGACTCAGAGTCCTTCATGTTTGTGCTCCCCTTGTTCATCCAAGATGGATGCCAGTGAGGATTCTGAGAGATGGTCAGACAGGTGGTGCCTCCTTTTGATCTTTCCCAAACTCTTCCAGTTGGTGGTGGCTTATTAGTTCTGTGTTCCTTACCAGGACCTCCTGTCATAAAACAACTCATGCAGATGGTCAATATGGTACCTTCCTAGGGTGGGTGGTTTCAGTCAGTGTGCTTCCTCTAACAGTTTTTGACCAATCATTTTGAATGTTGCACCAACAGTATGTCATTTTCATGGCTTTCTTTTGGTTCCCAATTTCTCAGCTTTCCCAGACTATGTGATGCCATCCCTCAACCCTTTCTCAATAACACAGACCATTATTTAGGGACCAGATGTATGTTTAAGAGTTAATGACCTATCTGGAGTTCTCCTTGATAAACTGGACAGCAATTAATGATTGTCTTATCCTAGGCTTAAATATTTTATGAACCACCAGACCAGGGAGGCATTCCTCTGAATGCCTAGAAAATGGAGCTTTGGATTAATGGAGCAAAAAGTCTATGTGAGGGAAAAAGTTGAAATTAAAATTGAAATTAGAATAAAACTGAGGCCCTCAACCCTACGCTAACTAATTAACAATCTTTGCCTCAGTTTTGGAACTTCAGCTTCCACAACAGTCCTTCAGTGAATATTCAAGATTAATTTCCTTTAGAATTGACTGGTTTGTTCTCCTTGCAGTCCAAGGGACTCTCAAGATTTTCCTCCAACACCACAGTTTCAAAGAGTCCGTTCTTTGACACTCAGCCTTCTTTATTGTCCAATTATCACTCTATAAATAAAACTACTGAAAAAAAAAAGCAAAGCAAAACAAAACATAGCTTTGACTACACAGATCTTTGTAGGTGAAGCAATATCTCTGCTTTTTAATACTCTATCTAGGTTGGTCATAGCTTTTCTTAAAGAAGCAAATATCTTTAATTTCATGACGATGGTCATCATCTGCCGTGATTTTGAAGCCCAAGAAAATAAAGCCTGTCTCTGTTTCCATTGTTTTTCCATCGATTTGCCATGAAATGATGGGACTGGATGCCATGATCTTCCTTTTTTGAATTTTGAGTTTTAAGCCAGCTTTTCCATTCTCCTCTTTCATCTTCATCAAGAGGATCTTTAGTTTCTCCTCAATTTCTGACATTAAAGTGGTGTTATCTGCATATCTGAGAAATTTGATATTTCCCCCAGCAACCTTAATTCCAGCTTGTGTTTCATAAAGCCTGGCATTTTGCATGATATACTCTGCATATGAGTTAAATAACCAGGATGACCATATACAGCATTGACGTATTCCTTTCTCAATTTTGAAGCAGTTCATTGTTCCATGTATGGTTCATACAGGTTTCTCAGGATGCAGATAGGATGGTCTTGTATTCCCTTCTCTTTCAGAATTTTCCACAATTCGTTTTGATCCATAGTCAAAGGCTTTATCTTAGTCAATGAAGCAGATTTTTTTTTCTGGAATTCTCTTGTTTTTTCTATGATTCAATGGATGTTGGCAATTTCATCTCTGGTTCCTCTCCCTTTTCTAAATCCAGCTTGTACATCTGGAAGTTCTTGGTTCATGTACTGTTGAAGCCTAGTTGAAGAATATTGAGCATTACCTTGCTAGTATATGAAATGATTGCAATTGTGTGGTAGTTTGTATGTTGTTTGTCATTGCCCTTCTTTGGGACTGGAATGGAAACAGATTTTCTCCTCCTGTGCCCACTGCTGAGTTTTCCATATTTGCTAGCATATTGAGTATACCACTTTAACAGTATCATATTTTGGGATTTGAAATAGCTCAGCTGGAATTTCATCACCTCCACTAGCTTTGTTTGTAGTAACAATTTTAAGACCCACTGGACTTCACATTTCAGGATGTCTGGCTCTAGGTGAGTGACTACACCATCGTGGTTATCTGGGTCATTAAAACATTTTTTTGTGTGTGTAGTTCTGTGCATTCTTGCCACCTCTTCTTAATCTATTCTGCTCTGTTAGATCCACAATTTTCTGTCCTTTTTTTGTGCCCATCTTTGCATGAAATGTTCCATTCATATCTATAATTTTCTTGAAGAGATCTCTAGTATTTCCCATTTTATTGTTCTCCTCTATTTCTTTGCATTGTTTACTTAAAAAGGCTTTCTTACCTCTTCTTGCTATTCTTTGGATCTCTGCATTCACAAGGGTGTACCTTTCCTTTTCTCCTTTGGCTTTCACTTTTTTTCCCCAGTTATTTGTACAGCCTAGTCAGACAACTATTTTGCCCTTTTGCCTTTTACTTGGGGATGGTTTTGATCACTGTCTCCTGGCCTTCATATAAATAGATATTTTCAGGAGAAATTTTTATGAGTCCACATCCTTGCCTCTTATATAATTAGTAGAGATATCTGCACCTTGACTAGCAGTAACCTTCATGAGATTGGCAGCAACCTTCTGCTAAACTGTGTGCTTAACTGCACTTATTCCCTTTCACTAAATTCATATATAATACTGACCTTCAGTCCTTACTTCTTTGTAGCAATTTCTCAGAACTATTAGAGGCTGTCTCTCTTGCTATAATCTACATTTTGCCCCAAATAACACTTAATTCACAAGTCTCATGTGCTTTTTTTTTTTTTTTTCCGGTTGATATTACTTAATAATAAATTGTACCTTCTCTCTCTTCTGTACTGAAACATAGTATTTTTATTGGCAAGATTGTTTTATTTGTCCAACAATATTTTGATTTGAATGGTTGTCAAACAGTTCCTGAATTAACTGGAGCAGATGAAGGTTTTTATGGTCACTTAACAGTCAATGAATAATATGTACCACAGCTTTCTTATCCATTCATCTGCTGATGGACATCTAGGTTGCTTCCATGTCCTGGCTATTATAAACAGTGCTGCAATGAACATTGGGGTACACGTGCCTCTTTCAATTCTGGTTTCCTCGGTGTGTATGCCCAGAAGTGGGATTGCTGGGTCATAAAGCAGTTCTATTTCCAGTTTTTTAAGGAATCTCCACATTGTTCTCCATAGTGGCTGTACTGGTTTGCATTCCCACCAACAGTGTAAGAGGGTTCTCTTTTCTCCACACCCTCTCCAGTATTTATTGCTTGTAGACTTTTTGGATCATAGCCACTCTGACCTATGGCAGATTCACATTGATGTATGGCAAAACCAATGCAATATTTAAAGTAATTAACCTCCAATTAAAATAAATAAATTTATAGTTAAAAAAAAAAAGAAACAGCCAATGAGCAGAGAAGGCAATGGCACCCCACTCCATTACTCTTGCCTGGAGAATCCCATGGATGGAGGAGCCTGGTGGGCTGCAGTCCATGGGGTCGCTAAGAGTTGGACACGGCTGAGTGACTTCACTTTCACTTTTCACTTTCATGCATTGTAGAAGGAAATGGCAACCCACTCCAGTGTTCTTGCCTGGAGAATCCCAGGGACGGGGGAACCTGGTAGGCTGCCATCTCTGTGGTCGTACAGAGTCGGACACAACTGAAGCGATTTAGCAGCAGCGGCAACAACAGTCAATGAGAGAGAATGAATTGCAAAATAGCTCTTCTAGCTTACTGTTCTTTAGGGAATGCTATCTATATCATAGATTGTCCTTTGTAAACTCTATTTTTTTTTTTATTAAATATGTATGTTAGTCTTTCTTCATCAGGTTCACTATCAGTTTTAGTGTTAAAGGTTGATAAGTCTTTGTCATGTTAATATCACCCAAAAACTCAGCTTCTGATTATGGGTGTCAAATAGAAAGGTGGAGACAGAAATTTGGAGGAGTAGAAAGGAGTAGCTTTATTACTTAGCCATGCAAAATGGGCCACAGCAGGGTAATGCCCTCAAGATTGTGCTCCCCTACTTGAGAAATAGGAAGGGGCATCAGAGTTTCAGAGTAGTAAAGAGGGCTGTAGCTAAGGATGGGGACTGATATAGTCTTATATTCTTCTTTCCTCTTAGAGAGTTGAGATTATTAGGGTTGGCATGAGGAGGTTATGGAACATGTTCTGGTGGCCCTTTAGGTTATTGTGCTGCAACCTTCTTTCTGGAATGAAGGAGAGAGGAAAGGAGTGTTAGGGAGTTTTGTCTTGGAGAAGTAAACATCAGGTGCATACTACAACTTAGCTAGAGGGCAATAATTTAAAGAATGTTATTAAGCAAAAGAGGGGGAAAATCCTACAGGAGACTGAATGGGTAGAAAGAATAAGGACCTACAAGACCTTTTAGAACTAACACCCCAAAAGATATCCTTTGCATTCCAGGGAACTGGAATGCAAAAGTAGGAAGTCAAGAAACACCTGGAGTAACAGGCAAATTTGGCCTTGGAATGCGGAATGAAGCAGGGCAAAGACTAAGAGAGTTTTGCCAAGAAAATGCACTGGTCATAGCAAACACCCTCTTCCAGCAACACAAGAGAAGACCCTACACGTGGACATCACCAGATGGTCAACACCAAAATCAGATTGATTATATTCTTTGCAGCCAGAGATAGAGAAGCTCTATACAGTCAAGAAAACAAGACCAGGAGCTGCCTGTGGCTCAGATCATGAACTCCTTACTACCAAATTCAGACTGAAATTGAAGAAAGTAGGGAAAACCACTAGACCATTCAGGTATGACCTAAATCAAATCCCTTATGATTATACAGTGGAAGTGAGAAATAGATTTAAGTGCCTCTATCTGATAGAGTGGCTGATGAACTATGGAATGAGGTTCGTGACATTGTACAGGAGACAGGGATCAAGACCATCCCCGTGGAAAAGAAATGCAAGAAAGCAAAATGGCTGTCTGGGGAGCATTTTCAAAAGCAGAGACATTACTTTGCCGACTAAGGTCCATCTAGTCAAGGTTATGGTTTTTCCAGTGGTCATGTATGGATGTGAGAGTTGGACTGTGAAGAAGGCTGAGCGCTGAAGAATTGATGCTTTTGAACTGTGGTGTTGGAGAAGACTCTTGAGAGTCCCTTGGACTGCAAGGAGATCCACCCAGTCCATTCTGAAGGAGATCAGCCCTGGGATTTCTTTGGAAGGAATGATGCTGAGGCTGAAACTCCAGTACTCTGGCCACCTCATGTGAAGGGTTGACTCATTGGAAAAAAGTCTGATGCTGGGAGGGTTTGGGGCAGGAGGAGAAGGGGAAGACCGAGGATGAGATGACTAGATGGCATCACTGACTCGATGGACGTGAATCTGAATGAACTCCAGGAGTTGGTGATGGACAGGGAGGCCTGGCGTGCTGCAATTCATGGGGTCGCAAAAAGTCGGGCACAACTGAGAGTCTGAACTGAACTGAAGAGCTTACATAATGTATGAGAGTGCTTCAAGTAGTTTCTATAGTAGCATTAAGTGTATTTGTTGCTGTTGTTCAGTTGCTAATCTGTGTCTGATTCTTTGTGACCCCATGTCTTCAGCACCAGGATTCCCTGTCCTTCACTATATCCCAGAGTTTTCTTAAACTCATGTGCAATGAATAAGTGATCCTATGCAGCCATCTAATCCTTTGTCACCCCCTTCTCCTCCTTCCCTCAATCTTTCTCAACACCAGGGTCATTGGCTCTTCATATCAGGTGATCAAATTAATGGAGCATTAGTTTCAGCATCAGTCCTTCCAATGAATATTCAAGGTGAATTTCTTTTAGGATTGACTGGCTTGATCTCCTTGCAGCTGAGGGGTTCTCATGAGTTTCCCAAGGGATTCTCTAGCACTGCAATTTAAAAACATCAGTTCTTTGGCGCTCAGCCTTCTTTATGGTCCAATGTTCACATCCCTACATGACTCTTGGAAACATTGTACCCTTGACTTTATGGACCTTAGGTATACAGAAAGCAAAAGTGAAAATGTTAGTCACTCAGTCATGTCCAACTCTTTGCAACCCTATGGACTGTAGCCCACCAGTCTCCTCTATCCATGGGATTCCCCAGGCAAGAATATTGGAGTGGCTAGCCATTTCCTTCTCTAGGGGATCTTCCTAACTCAGGGATTGAACTCAGGCCTCCTGCATTGCAGGCAGATTCTTTACCACCTGAGCCACCAGGAAGCATATTATATTGGCAAGGAAGTGCAAGGATTAAATGTATCTTCTCTCTCTAAAGACTGGAACCCTATACCTTCTATGATATCTCTGCTTTTCTCCTATGTCTCCACTTCTCTTTTCCTGTGGCTGAACTCTGGAAATGCAAAAACAAGGATCTTTTAGATGGACAATCTCTTTTAATGAAGGGTTCCCAAGAGGGAAGGATAAGGGCTTAACTGCTTAAACAGGTGATGAATTACCATCTCAGTCTGAGGACATTAGATTAGGCATCCTAGCTCAGATTCTAGCCAAAAATAATTCCTTTCACCTACCAAGTAGCTAAGGAGCATAAATAATAAAACTGTTCAAGTAAAGGATAAATGAAAACCTACACAAAGGCAATGATCCTATAAAAGTATGTCAGAATAGAGAGTAGTTGTGCTACTCATTTGGAAAAATGTAAACAAACAGAAGTGAGATTAGACTTTATATACTTCATGGGGTGGGTGGGGGGAGACAATGCCTTATAACTCTACATTTTTTCTTGCCAAAATGCAAGGAAGGGAAGCTTTTTAAGTTTGGGTCACTAGTTAATGTGATGCAATTATGAAGCTACCAGAGGTCACATGAAGGACCTGAAATCTTAAGAGTATACATGCCTTATCCCCAGCTGATATCACAATTTAAGGTTTTCTTTCCACGCTTCAGGAAGCACCAGATGAAGCTGTAGAAACACTCTTAATACACACATAACCAACATATACACACTGCGAGGTTCCACAGTGTAGTGTGTTGAATCCTTCTGACAAAAGTTTTTCTCCTTCATTGATGCAAACCCTTTGGGGGCCAAAAAAATAATCCACTATCTCAGGAGAGTCCATGACCACAAAAGTTTAACTATCTTTCAACAATGGAAATGAAAGCAGGGCTGAAAGCATAAGACCAATCAAGGACACTGCAAACAATTACACTTCAAGCCTGTCTGAAAAATGTGAGCTGAGAGAAGTGCACCTTTATACTCAGTTCCCTACCAATGTTCGCCAGCAGTGCTGATGCTTCCTCATCCTTTATAGGAATGGATCCAGGAAGGGGCAGGTCAGAATTTCTCCCACGGTCTTGTCCACTTTTTTTGCAGCTCTTTTCATGTACTATTCTGCTTCAAGTTAGTGAAAAAGATAAAAGATTGGCAAGAACAAAGCTTACTGTTAATTCTTTTACTCTGGTCAACCTACAAAGAAAAAGGAAGAGGAAAATTAACGTGCTACTATAATATGTGTTAATCACTCATTCGTACCCAACTCTTTGTTATCCCATGAACTGTAGCCCACCAGGCTCCTCTGTCCATGGAATCCTCCAGGCAAGAATACTGGAGTGGTTAGTCATTTCTTCCCCCAGAGGATATTTCTGACTATGGGTTGAACCTGGGTCTCCTGCATTGCGGGCATATTCTTTACCAACCGAGCCACCATGGAAGCCACCAGGAAAGTCACTATTGTAGGAAGTCAGTATTTTGGAAAAGGGATTATAGAAAGAAGATGCAGATATTACAAGAGCAAGGGAATCAGAAAAGCCCAGAGACAGGGCCATTCAGTAGGGAATAATCGAAAAATGACTCTGAATTGACAGATTGGGAAAGTGTTGGAGTTAGAAACTGTTGGACTATATGTGTGTGTCTACAGCTTTTCTTCTGGTTAGACTTTCTTTGCCTTTCTTAATAGATACTTGTACTGTAATATTTCCACTGAAATTTCTCTCTTTTTCCATCTAATGACAGATCAATACAGGTCTATTATAATTATGTTTACCTTTCTGCTTGTTCCCTTTTCAACATGGTTCCTCTACAGATACATAGGAGCACTGAAAATGGAACTTGCTTGTTTAATTTCTCCTGATTCTACTGTGAATATACTAAGGAAAATCCTACTGTGCAAATTAAAATTTACCATATTCAGTACTCAGGAATATGAAGCTTGATTTGGATATTAGCTTGATTTGGACTTCCCTGGTGCCTCAGAGTTTAAAGTGTCTGCTTCCAATGTGGGAGACCCGCGTTCGATCCCTGGATCGGGAAGATCCCCTGGAGAAGGAAATGGTAATCCACTCCGATATTCTTGCCTGGAGAATCCCTTGGACGGAGAAGCCTGATAGGCTACAGTCCACGGGGTCCCAAAGAGTCGGACACGACTGAGCGACTTCGCTTCACTTCACTTCACTTCACTTGATTTGGGTATGAAGCTTGATTTGAATATTTAAAGAGAATCATTTTAGCTTTTTATTTAAAAAAATCTTAGGTTTTTATTAAAAAATAAAATCAGTTTATTATTTAAAAAAGCAAAATGTAAGAGAGAATGGGGAGAGTAAATGTCTCACTCTGATCTCACATGTTCTCTGAGCCAAAACATAGGTTTAAGCCATAGGGAATTATAAAACAGGCTTTTTTTGGGGGGAGGTAGTGGTGGTGTTCATTTTTTCAGAATGATTATGCTTTTATTTTAAAGCACACCATTAAAAAAAAATGAAGTATAGTTGATTCATAATGTTGTGCTAATTTCTGCTGTACAGCCAAGTGATGCAGCCAAACATATATATACATTGTTAGATTGTTGGGTTTTTTTTTTTAATATTCTTTTCCTTTATTGTTTATCATAGGATACTGAAGATAATTCTCTGTGCTATAAAGTCAAATCTTGGTGTTTATCCATAATACAGAGTTAATCACAGCTACTGAACCATTAAAGTAGCTTATCAAAAGGATAAACTATGGACATTTGTAACAATATCTTTTATCAAGAGCTCAATTAGAAGGAATCAAACCAATTATAAAAGAATTAAAAGTACAAAGGATATAAAATCTTAAGGCAATAAATAAATTTATAATTCATTTCAATAGTTGCTTTAATCCATATAACTTGTGCTTTTTCAATTATCTTTTGAACAGCTTATGTTATCTGCCGATTCATCCACAGCACATAAATATAGCACAAGTTTAACACTTGCTCATTTTCATGATTTTCTCATTTCCTGAAAACTAACTCTTAAGTTACAGAGGTTTCCAACTGTGGTGCTTACTGGATTCACCTGTCATAGACTGGAAAATTTTGTCACCAGAAAGTGTACCTGGGTGGTATAAAACCCCTTTTCTCTATTTCTAGAGGTGAATCCAAAGCAGCAATAGAATTGCACTGATTCTCTGTTTTTCAAATTGTAATTTTCCACTTCTTGGAGAAGACTCTTGAGAGTCCCTTGGACTGCAAGGAGATCCACTTTATCTGCCGATTCATCCACAGCACATAAATATAGCACAAGTTTAACACTTGCTCATTTTCATGATTTTCTCATTTCCTGCAAACTAACTCTTAAGTTACAGAGGTTTCCAACTGCGGTGCTTACTGGATTCACCTGTCAGAGACTGGAAAATTTTGTCACCAGAAAGTGTACCTGGGTGGTACAAAAACCACTTTTCTCTATTTCTAGAGGTGAATCCAAAGTGGCAATAGAATTGTACTGATTCTCTGTTTTTCAAATTGTAATTTTTCACTTCTTGGAGAAGACCCTTGAGAGTCCCTTGGACTGCAAGGAGATCCACCCAGTCTATTCTGAAGGAGATCAACCCTGGGATTTCTTTGGAAGGATCAGTTCTTTGGCGCTCAGCCTTCTTTATGGTCCAATGTTCACATCCCTACATGACTCTTGGAAACATTGTACCCTTGACTTTATGGACCTTAGGTATACAGAAAGCAAAAGTGAAAATGTTAGTCACTCAGTCATGTCCAACTCTTTGCAACCCTATGGACTGTAGCCCACCAGTCTCCTCTATCCATGGGATTCCCCAGGCAAGAATATTGGAGTGGCTAGCCATTTCCTTCTCTAGGGGATCTTCCTAACTCAGGGATTGAACTCAGGCCTCCTGCATTGCAGGCAGATTCTTTACCACCTGAGCCACCAGGAAGCATATTATATTGGCAAGGAAGTGCAAGGATTAAATGTATCTTCTCTCTCTAAAGACTGGAACCCTATACCTTCTATGATATCTCTGCTTTTCTCCTATGTCTCCACTTCTCTTTTCCTGTGGCTGAACTCTGGAAATGCAAAAACAAGGATCTTTTAGATGGACAATCTCTTTTAATGAAGGGTTCCCAAGAGGGAAGGATAAGGGCTTAACTGCTTAAACAGGTGATGAATTACCATCTCAGTCTGAGGACATTAGATTAGGCATCCTAGCTCAGATTCTAGCCAAAAATAATTCCTTTCACCTACCAAGTAGCTAAGGAGCATAAATAATAAAACTGTTCAAGTAAAGGATAAATGAAAACCTACACAAAGGCAATGATCCTATAAAAGTATGTCAGAATAGAGAGTAGTTGTGCTACTCATTTGGAAAAATGTAAACAAACAGAAGTGAGATTAGACTTTATATACTTCATGGGGTGAGTGGGGGGAGATAATGCCTTATAACTCTACATTTTTTCTTGCCAAAATGTAAGGAAGGGAAGCTTTTTAAGTTTGGGTCACTAGTTAATGTGATGCAATTATGAAGCTACCAGAGGTCACATGGAGGACCTGAAATCTTAACAGCATACATGTCTTATCCCCAGCTGATATCACAATTTAAGGTTTTCTTTCCACGCTTCAGGAAGCACCAGATGAAGCTGTAGAAACACTCTTAATACACACATAACCAACATATACACACTGCGAGGTTCCACAGTGTAGTGTGTTGAATCCTTCTGACAAAAGTTTTTCTCCTTCATTGATGCAAACCCTTTGGGGGCCAAAAAAATAATCCACTATCTCAGGAGAGTCCATGACCACAAAAGTTTAACTATCTTTCAACAATGGAAATGAAAGCAGGGCTGAAAGCATAAGACCAATCAAGGACACTGCAAACAATTACACTTCAAGCCTGTCTGAAAAATGTGAGCTGAGAGAAGTGCACCTTTATACTCAGTTCCCTACCAATGTTCGCCAGCAGTGCTGACGCTTCCTCATCCTTTACAGGAATGGATCCAGGAAGGGGCAGGTCAGAATTTCTCCCATGGTCTTGTCCACTTTTTTTGCAGCTCTTTTCATGTACTATTCTGCTTCAAGTTAGTGAAAAAGATAAAAGATAGGCAAGAACAAAGCTTACTGTTAATTCTTTTACTCTGGTCAACCTACAAAGAAAAAGGAAGAGGAAAATTAACGTGCCACTATAATATGTGTTAATCACTCATTCGTACCCAACTCTTTGTTATCCCATGAACTGTAGCTCACCAGGCTCCTCTGTCCATGGAATCCTCCAGGCAAGAATACTGGAGTGGTTAGTCATTTCTTCCCCCAGAGGATATTCCTGACCATGGGTTGAACCTGGGTCTCCTGCATTGCGGGCATATTCTTTACCAACCGAGCCACCAGGGAAGCCACCAGGAAAGTCACTATTGTAGGAAGTCAGTATTTTGGAAAAGGGATTACAGAAAGAAGATGCAGATATTACAAGAGCAAGGGAATCAGAAAAGCCCAGAGACAGGGCCATTCAGTAGGGAATAATCGAAAAATGACCCTGAATTGACAGATTGGGAAAGTGTTGGAGTTAGAAACTGTTGGACCATATGTGTGTGTCTACCCACTCCAGTATTCTTGCCTGGAGAATCCCATGGACGGAGGAGCCTGGTAGGCTACAGTTCATGGGGTCGCAAAGAGTCGGACACGACTGAGCGACTTCACCTTCACCTTCACCTTCACAGCTTTTCTTCTGGTTAGACTTTCTTTGCGTTTCTTAATAGACACTTGTACTGTAATATTTCCACTGAAATTTCTCTCTTTTTCCGTCTAATGACAGATCAATACAGGTCTATTGTAATTATGCTTACCTTTCTGCTTGTTCCCTTTTCAACATGGTTCCTCNCAGCTTTTCTTCTGGTTAGACTTTCTTTGCGTTTCTTAATAGACACTTGTACTGTAATATTTCCACTGAAATTTCTCTCTTTTTCCGTCTAATGACAGATCAATACAGGTCTATTGTAATTATGCTTACCTTTCTGCTTGTTCCCTTTTCAACATGGTTCCTCTACAGATACATAGGAGCACTGAAAATGGAACTTGCTTGCTTAATTTCTCCTGATTCTACTGTGAATATACTAAGGAAAATCCTACTGTGCAAATTAAAATCTACCATATTCAGTACTCAGGAATATGAAGCTTGATTTGGATATTAGCTTGATTTGGACTTCCCTGGTGGCTCAGAGGTTAAAGTGTCTGCTTCCAATGTGGGAGACCCGCGTTCGATCCCTGGGTCGGGAAGATCCCCTGGAGAAGGAAATGGTAACACTCTGATATTCTTGCCTGGAGAATCCCTTGGACGGAGAAGCCTGGTAGGCTACAGTCCACGGGATCGCAAAGAGTCGGACATGACTGAGCGACTTCACTTCACTTCACTTCACTTGATTTGGGTATGAAGCTTGATTTGAATATTTAAAAAGAATCATTTTAGCTTTTTATTAAAAAAAATCTTAGTTTTTTTTATTAAAAAATAAAATCATTTTATTTTATTATTTAAAAAAGCAAAATGTAAGAGGGATTGGGGAGAGTAAATGTCTCACACTGATCTCAAATGTTCTCTGAGCCAAAACATAGGTTTAAGCCATAGGGAATTATAAAACAGGATTTTTTTGGGGGGAGGTAGTGGTGGTGTTCATTTTTTCAGAATGATTATGCTTTTATTTTAAAGCACACCATTAAAAAAAAAAATGAAGTATAGTTGATTCATAATGTTGTGCTAATTTCTGCTGTACAGCCAAGTGATTCAGCCAAACATATATATACATTGTTAGATTGTTGGGTTTTTTTTTTTAATATTCTTTTCCTTTATTGTTTATCATAGGATACTGAAGATAATTCTCTGTGCTATAAAGTCAAATCTTGGTGTTTATCCATAATACAGAGTTAATCACAGCTACTGAACCATTAAAGTAGCTTATCAAAAGGATAAACTATGGACATTTGTAACAATATCTTTTATCAAGAGCTCAATTAGAAGGAATCAAACCAATTATAAAAGAATTAAAAGTACAAAGGATATAAAATCTTAAGGCAATAAATAAATTTATAATTCATTTCAATAGTTGCTTTAATCCATATAACTTGTGCTTTTTCAATTATCTTTTGAACAGCTTATGTTATCTGCCGATTCATCCACAGCACATAAATATAGCACAAGTTTAACACTTGCTCATTTTCATGATTTTCTCATTTCCTGAAAACTAACTCTTAAGTTACAGAGGTTTCCAACTGTGGTGCTTACTGGATTCACCTGTCA
>SJYT01038691.1:0-12102 GCA_006410635.1 Cephalophus harveyi | reverse complement strand
TTCAAAAGCATCAATTCTTCGGCGATCAGCCTTCTTCACAGTCCAACTCTCACATCCATACATGACCACAGGAAAAACCATAGCCTTGACTAAACGGACCTTAGTCGGCAAAGTAATGTCTCTGCTTTTGAAAATGCTATCTAGGTTGGACATAACTTTTCTTCCAAGGAGTAAGCGTCTTCTAATTTCATGGCTGCAGTCACCATCAGCAGTGATTTTGGAGCCTAAAAAAATAAAGTCTGGCACTGTTTCCACTCTTTCCCCATCTATTTCCCATGAAGTGATGGGACCAGATGCCATGATCTTCGTTTTCTGAATGTTGAGCTTCAAGCCAACTTTTTCGCTCTCCTCTTTCACTTTCATCAAGAGGCTTTAGTGTACATAAAATAATGAGATATTATATATCTGATTAGCTTACTTCCCATATCATAAGCAAGCTTTCAATAAATGTCAGGGATGATTTATTTGAGGGAAAACTGAACTGAGATTTGAAAGATGAATAGAAGTTTACTAAGAAAAGAGTAGAGGAATTATACCATAGGCAGAGGGAACAGTAAGTGCAACAATAAGTATGGGGTGACTCTTCACCAGTGGTACTCTTCTACAAGTGCAATGTTTTGCAACAAGTAATTGTGTTACATATCCTAATAGAGTTTCTTCAGATTGAGATGATAGTAGCCATAGGGATACCTGGCAACTTTGTGAAGCAAGTACTAATCCAGCACATCTAAACTAGGAGTATTAGACATTTACTAAGAAAGTCAACAGAAACTAGTCCCATGAGAATACACTAATAGAGATTGACTTGGTGATACTTTAAAGAAGCTGAAGCTATCCACTGCAAATTGCCTGTATTTCTTCTTAGTTCTCTGCTTCTTTTGGCCAGAGACTCACAATTATTTCCTGAAAAACTCACTCTCCATTCATATTAGAAATCTATAACCACTACAAACAATATCTCCCAGCAGACACAAACATTCTTGCCATCTTTAGGCCAGGGCTCCTGGGATCTTGGTGTTTTATTCTCATATATGAAGGTTAAAGAATTTCTATGAATTGCATGTATGACCACAAAATCAGTCTGGTGCCAGAACCAACATATTTGCCAATAGGTCTATTCCACAGGCCTGATTTTCCAAGGCCCTTCACTAATATATAGATACCAACTGTTCATAAGAACCATTATCATGCCATGGTAAGATCATCTTCTTTCAATATCATCTAGATTATAATGAAGCTACTATTTGAGAATGATAGCACTTCGGGTGATTTCTTACCTCTGGTATAGCATTCTTAGTGGTCTTCATAAAATTAGATCTCTGAAGTGTCTATAACTTTGCCAGTATCTAGAAAGGTGGCAAGTGGAAAATGGTGTTCCATGTACTTGTTGATAATCTGAATGTCCTATATTGCCATTTGGTCTGTGCAAAGCCTCAATCTTCTTCCAGAAATTAATAAAAGTGTTCTTGCACAAGCAGGAATTCCACCAAAAGAAGTGAACTCCTGAAGATTTTTACATAGTTTGACTCTCTGAAGGTAGGAAAACCTTGCTCAGAGTACCAAACATGAGTTTGTAAAATGAATCAGTGATATAAGGATGGATGAATACATATATGGATGGATAAGTAAATGAATGGAAACAAAGGAAAAATAATCAAGCTATAACTATAACATGAAAATGTTATCTATAAATTATATCTCATTATTTTTGAGCACTTACTATATGCAGCACTATTGTAAGTACTTTATGAGTATGATTTCATTTAATCCTCATGACCACAAAATATATTAAATGCTATTACTAGTTATATAGATAAAGAAAATGAGACATAAAGAGACAAGTAATTTTCTCAAAGTCACTTGGATTATTAAGTGGCAGAACTGGCACATGATCCCAGGCATTTTGGCTCCAGATCTTAATTTCTTAACTTCTAGTACAACCTCCTCTAGTTTATAATACATTTGCAAGAATATATTATTTTAGTAAGAAGAGACAGTATATTGAAATATGACCACATGATAAGGTGAAAGAGGTACAGTCTCAAATTTGGGGGAAAAGTATTAACAGAAGCAAAGAAAAGATTTAAAACAAAATTATACCTTGAGAAAACCATAATTCAAAAAGACACATGTATCCCCAGTGTTCACTGAAGCACTATTTACAATAGACAGGACATGAAAGCAACCTAGATGTCCATCAACAGATAAATGGATAAAGAATATGTGGTAAATATATACAAAGGAATATTACTTGGCTATAAACAGGAACAGATTTAGTCAGTTCTGGTGAGTTGCATGAATCTAGAGCCTATTATACAGAGTGAAGTATTAGTCTGGTGCAAAAGTAACTGGTTTTTGCATTGTTGAAATTTGCTATTTGATATTGGAATGAAGCGAGGTGTTAGTTGCTCTTTCATGTCCAACTCTTTGCAACCCCATGGACTGTAACCCACCAGGCTCCTCTGCCCATGGAATTCTCCAGGCAAGAATACTAGAAAATGGGTTGCCATTCCCTTCTCCAGGGGATCTTCCCAACTTAGGGATCAAACCTGGGTCTCCTGCATTGTAAGTAGATACTTTACTGCTGAGCCACCAGGGAAGCCACTGATATTGGAATACATTCTAAATAAATGTGGATATGTTATATATCACTGTAATGTGCATTTCTCATTTTATGTTTTTTGCTAATAACTTATTACTTACCATTTATTTTATATTTATTTTAGACTATGGAAATGATGTTAGCTGCTGTTGTTCAGTCACTAAGACATGTCCAACTCCTTGCAACCCCATTGACTGCAGCACTCAATATGTCATAAAATTTGGAAAACTCAGTAGTGGCCATAGGAAATGATGTTAGATTAAAAAATTTGAGAGATTTTCTTATTCGAGTTCAAAATGGGTTGTAAAGCAGTGGAGGCAACTTGCAACATCAACATCGCATTTGGCCCAGGAACTGCTAACAAACGTATATTGCACTGGTGGTTCAAGAAGTTTTGCAAAGGAGACAAGAGTCTTGAAGGTGAGGAGGGGCACAGTGGCTAGCCACAGGAAGTAGACAACAACAATTGATAGTGATCATCGAAAATGATCCTCTTACAACTACAGGAGAATTTGCTGAAGAACTCAATGTTGACCATTCTGTGGTCATTTGGCATTTGAAGAAAATTGGAAACAAAAACGTTTGATAAGTGTATGCCTCATGAGCTGACCGAAAAAAAAAAAAAAATCATCATTTTGAAGTGTCATCTTCTCTTATTCTATACAACAACATGCCATTTCTCAGCTGGATTGTGATATGAGACAAAAAATGAATTTTATACGAAAACTGGCAATGACCAGCTCAGTGGATGGACTGAGAAGAAGCTCCAAAACACTTCCCAAAGCCAAACTTGTACCAAAAAAAGGTCATGGTCACTGTTCGGTGGTCTGCTCCCATTCTGATATACTACAGCTTTCTGAATCCTAGTGAAACCATTACATCTGAGAAGTATACTCAGCAAATTGATGAGATGCACCAAAAACTGCAATGCCTGCAATCGGCACTGGTCAACAGAAAGGGCCCAATTCTTCTCCACAACTATAGTCCAACCACATGTCACAAAACGAATGCTTCAAAAGTTGAAAGAATTGGGCTATGAAGTTTTAAATCATTTGCCATATTCATCTGTGCTCTCACCAAATGATAACCACCTCTTCAAGCATCTCAACAACTTTTTGGAGGGAAAATGCTTCTAAAACCAGCAGGAGGCAGATAAGGCTTTCCATGAGTTTGTCAAACCCCAAAGCACGGATTTCTATGCTATAAGAATAAGCAAACTTATTCCTTGTTGGCAAAAATGTGTTGATTGTAATGGTTCCTATTTTGATTAATAAAGATGTGTTTGAGTGTAGTTATAACAATTTAAAATTCATGGTTCAAAACTTTAATTATGTTTGCACCAACCTAATAAGTGAGAAAAAGAAAAACAAATATCATATGTTAATGCATATATATGGAATCTATAAAAATGGTACTGATAAACCAATTTTCAGGGCAGGAATAGAGGCACGGACATAGAGGACAGACTTGTGGACACAGCAGAGAAAGGAGAGGGGGAATGAATTGAGAGAGTAACACTGACTTATATACACTAATGATGTAGGAGATAGATGAGCTCCAGGTTAGACTTTTACAACTAGCCTCCTGTTTGCATTTCCCTTCTCTTGATGGGTGGGCTCCAGTTGAGGCATTTACAATCAGCCTGTTTGCTCCCCAAAATGGAAGTAACAACAGAAACAGCATAAACAACCATTGTTTTTCTCTTGTAAACACCTTAAGGTAATAGTCATGGCAAGGACAAAGAGCAAAATCTTGTTTGAGTAAAGGATTAAGAGATCTACACGCCTCCCTCTTTGGGGACAAGGGAGACACTACACATGTGCAGAAGGGCTCCTTGTGGGTCAAAAGTCAGAGGATAACACCAGGTCATAATGAGTCTTGTTCCCCCCAGAAACCTTCACTTCAAGGGGTGCGTGTGCACCAAAGGGGAGGATCCCGGGGTTTGTCAGGTGTGAAAAAAGAAATCAGATAATTGGCCTGAAGAAAGACAAAGGCCCGGAAGAACTGACCTGTATAAACGACTTAACCATCTCTTTACTGGGCTCCTCTTCATTGGGGGGATGCCCACACCCTTTATTTCTGGGTGTGGATCTCTGCCTTGCTTCTATCTCAACTAAACAAATTGTTTCTCTATGTGCTCTCCCACGTGTTGTTGTGCTATGTCTAATAATAAACTTTGTAACTGCATTTACAGTTTCTGCCTCCATGATAAATGCATTTTTCACTGGGGGCAAAGATCCAGGGAAAATTAGCTTCTAGCTTCTAGCCCTTGCTGGTTTGGTGGCTAGGATTCCTGGTCTTCATCCAGGCTTCCCAGGTTCAACTCCTTGGCAGGGAATTAAGATCTTGCTTCATGCGACCACATACTACTGCCTCACCAACATCACTAGATAGTGGGAAACAGCTGTATAGCACAGGGAACTCAGTTCAGTGCTGTGTGATAACCTAGAGGGGTTAGATGGGGGGTGGGGTGGGAAGGAGGGGATATATATACTTATAGCTGATTCACATTGTTGTACAGCAGAAACCAGCACAACATTGTAAAGCAATTATCCTCCAATAAAAAATAAATAAAATTATCCCTATGAAAGAAATGATATTTAATGATGTTCAGGGGCTCAGACTTTGGGATCCTTACAAAATTGATACTAATTCAAATTCCAGACCTGGTACTGTTAGGGGAAGCACACTGATTGAAACCTCCCACCCTAGCCAGGCACCATAGTAACCATGTGCATGAGTTGTTTTATGACAGGAGGTTCTGGTAAGGAACATGGAACTAATAAGACTCCACCAACTGGAAGAGTTCAGGAAAGGTCAAAAGGAGACACCATATGCCTGACCACCTCCCAGAACCATCCTCTCTGGTATCCATCTTGGCTGAACAAGGCGTGCTCCACCAGGAAGGACTCTGAGTCAGAATGATCAGCTAAAGACAACGCGGAAACTAATACCATCAACATAAAACCGAGACTGCAAGCCATATGACAGAGCAGTTCTCCTAGGTTCCCTTACCCTCCTGCTCTCCTCCCAGGCTCCCTTTCCCAATAAAAGCTCTTGCTTTGTTAGCGCATGTGTCTCCTCGGGCAATTCATTTCCGAGTGTTAGACAAGAGCCCAATTTCGGGCCCTGGAAGGGGTCCCCCTTCCTGCAACAGTACTAATTAAGCCGTGCAACCTTGAGCAAACTAGCAAACTTCTCTGTGCTTCAGTTTTGTCAACTGTAAAATGTGGGTAACATTATAACTCACATTAAATGACAATTGAAAAGAATAGATAATGCAAATAAAGCCTATAACACAGTGTCTAGGGCACAGCAAGAACTCAATCATGTTAGCTATATTATTATCATTATTATTACTATTCTATTTTCTCAATTGTAAAATGGAAATGGCAAATTATTTTGACATTTCATAATATCTATAATATTTGGCATGGTGCTGACATTATCTTAAAATTCAGGCCAAATGAAAATTAATTCAACCACAAGGAAGACAAGGAGCAAACTAATCATAATATCTAACAAGAAACACTGGAGAGAAGCACAATTAAACAGAGAAATCATGGATGTTTCTGCTTATACGGTTTCAGGTGCCACAGAAAATCAGCAAATCCATGACACACCAGGCAAGGCAGTATGTGTCAGGCAGGCAGCCAGAGATAGAAAACAGGATCCAGAGCCAGAGACAGGGATGGGTGGAGGGCAGGTCACGAGCAGATCAAGCAGCCTCTTAGGAATAAGTGTGAGCATGATCTGGACAAGCAGTGAGTCAAGGCAAAACAGGCAAATTGGAAGCCCTACGGGGTCAAGCAAGTAATCTACTTCAGGATGCTAAGGAAAGAGGGGAGGCCAAGGGCGAGGTGGTGGGATGGGGGGAAACGAGAGGGTGATGGGATAAGGGTAGATGCTGAAAACCAAAAGCAGAACGGGAACAAATTTCAAATGGAGAATGCAGCCGCATTGCGTCAGAATCAAGTGGACTTTGGCAGCTAAGAAAGTTCACTGTTCCAGCTTCAGCTGTTCTCCTTCCCCTGCTGCCACGGGAATCTGGCCTGGGGGCTTCCAGCAGAGGCAATGGAAACAGCTGGCTAAGTGAAGAGCGTGGGGTTGAAGAACTGAAAACAGTGCCTGCAAAGAAAGAGCATGTTTTGCTTATAAAGGAAATCAGAAATGTGCTAACGGGGGAATTTAAATATGAATGAGGTATTTAGGTATTTAAATACCCAAAAGAAAATCATTCCTTAGCAAGAATGCCTAAACTTAAAAAGATTTAACAGATACAAGCACACACTTCAGTAAATGAGTTAATAAACCATATAGCTAAATATGCCTGGCATTTTCGATTCATGCCTCTGTCTAGAAGCTTCCCAGTCATCTCCCACTCTTTCTAAGGGCAGAGAGCTGTTTAACAACCCTTCAGTGTTCCAGGCAGCAACAGGCTCTCAACTATTAATGGCAAAGCTACCAGAAGCCAGATACACCTGGAAACAGATGAAAGGTTTCATTTGTTCAACTTTTAACGTTATACCAATTCCCACTCAGGACCTCTGAGCACATTACTGGAAATTTTTTAAATATACAGTTACTGGTGTGAAGAGGTTTCTGAAAACATACAAAGTACACATTCAACAAGAAAGTCCACCTGAAAATTCTGTGAGGGTGAAACTGGATTGAAATATTACAGCATGCCTTTTCTTTTTACAAATACCAAAGCAAGTTCAAAGACTCAGAAATTTTCTTGAAAATGATAGAAACGTTATGGCAAATTAGGTTTCATCTTGCATGCCAAATACAACCGATTGGTAGTTGCTTCATGAAGCCCTGTATACCTGATCAAATTAGTGATGTCTGCCATAGCCCCGGGAGGAGGAAGGAGATAGTCACCATTGTTAATAAATTGGTCTTACTTTGAGCCTCAGGCCATCTGGGTATACTGCTTGCTATCCTAGAGGTGTATTCTGGCAGCTTATGGGCTGCATTCCCACTGAAGATGTGCTTTGGCCCTCACAGTATTTATTTTTTAATTAGTTGCTGATATTTTAAAATGGGAGATTTCATATTTGTAAAGGATTGGAATTTTTCTTTAAAAATGGAAATTTCTAGCAATTTTAGACCTATCTTCCCAAATGGCAACTGTCACCTGTTTCTGAGTAGTAGCTGCTTCCTTTAGATGGGATGTCCTCTCTTAAATTTGCCTTCTTTAACTCATTGACATTTACCATCTGGCCTCTGAAGGATATGTGTTTGTGACTCCTTGCTCTATTCCTTTGTGCTACTATAATTTAATCAAGCTTCTCCACTTTAATGGAGGACTTTGAGTTTCATCATTTCCTTTTCCACTTCAATTCTGTCATTAACCAGGATGACTTTAACTCCTTGGTCTCACAGTTGCTGGACTTGCTCAGCTTCAGTAAATCCCAACTTCACTTTGGCAATCAACTCTTCAGCAACAGAAATGCCCTACTGAAATTGAGCAGGACCCTGGGGGCTCCAGGCACAGTAGTCTGTGTCTCGCATTTCTTGACTACAGGTAACAGGCTTTTTTCAGCCTCCATGACCTTCCCTGAGTTCCAAAGGGCAGGTTCAAACAGTTGCTAATCAGGGAAGGGAGGGAATGCAGAGACAAGGAAGGAGCAGTCAAGAAACAATAGTGCAGTCCTGGGACAGGTCCTGGTTCCCCCTCAAGGGACATACATAACAATATTTTTGAGCTACTCTGCAGGTGGGAGATGTTAACTGTATGCTGCCCACAAGCACATAGAACCCTGACTGATTGGAACCAGAAAGTTGATGATGCTGACTCCCACTTATCTCACTGCCAACCAATCAAAAGAACGTCCATGAGCTCATCACACCCTCTTTGAACCATTACTATAAAACTTCTTACTACCTCCTCCAGGTTGGAAGACACGGTTTTGAGGGCATTAGCCTACTGTGGCCCCCTCTGCCTGGAAAAGCAATAAAGCTATTCTTTTCAACTTCACCCAAATCTCTGTCTCCAAGGTTCAGTTCAGTACCAGAAAACAGAGGCCAAATTTCAGCTATACTACCTTTGGAGAAGACTCTTGTGAGTCCCTTAGACTGCAAGGAGATCAAACCAGTCACTCCTAAAGGAAATCAATCCTGAATATTCATTGGAAGGACTAATGCTGAAGGACTGATACTAAAGCTGAAGCTCCAATACTTTGGCTACCTAATGTGAAGAGCCACTCATTAGAAAAGACTCTGATGCTGGGAAAGATTGAAGGCAGGAGGAGATGGGAACGACAGAGGATGAGATAGTTGGATGGCACCACCAACTCAATGGACATGAGTTTGAGCACATTCAGGAAATGATGAAGGACAGGGAAGCCGGTTGTGCTGCAGTACATGAGGTCGCAAAGAATTGGACATGACTGAGCAACTGAACAACAACAAACCTTCAAAGCTGCTCAATTTCAAGATTCAAGTTTTTTGTTTTTGTGTTTCCTTTGTTTTACCATAACTTCATGTCAGTACAGATGTTTCTGTCTTTATTTCCAAGAAATGTGCCATTGTCACCCAGATGGATTTGGAAAATATTAAACAGGTAATTTTTCATATTCTCCACATCTATCAGCCCCTTTCTGGATCTACTTTTGTTCCTATGGCCTATCATGTAACTGCTTCTCTTAAAAATATTTTCATTTCTTTTGTTGCTTTGTCCTTCTCTCATACCTGGTTCACCAAACCTCATCCCTGGATCAATCCAATCTCTCAGCTTCTCTAGGGTAATGAACACTGCTGGATAAAATCACCCTACAAATTCCTGATCTTCAGTCTCAATGAAGCTTAAGTCCCTAAATATTACCTTCTCCTACTCCCCTAAATATCTACTTCAAAGAGTTGCTACTCTCCTCAAACTATAGTCTATTTTTGCTTGCATTGCTTTGACAGGCAACTTTTGTTTCCTACTTGCTGAGAAAATCAAGGCCATCAGATGAGAGAAGTTCCATAGTTTGCTCCTCTACCACCTACAAATGTACTAGATGGCTGTCATTTAACACTTTTGAAAGCACTGCTTTTGTTCATTGATTAAATATTGTCATTACCCAAGATTCCAATGTCAGCTCTATGTTCTTCTCATATTATACACTTTCCCTTGTTTTCCCATGCACTTAAATCAAATTTACCTGTAAGGAGAGGCATCCAACCAATACCTCTCTCCCAAGCTCAAAACCCACATATCCAAGTGTCTTAGATATCTCTATTTGGATAATCTACAGACACTGAGAATTCCACATGTCTCAAATTGAACTCCTCTTTCTCCAGTTCTGACTTCTCTCTCCATTAATGGCATCAATACCCACTCAGTCTCTCAAGCCAAAGATGTATGAGTCATTGTGAAGGTCCATCCTTCTCTTCCTCACCCAAGTCCTAGTATTCCAGATCTTAAATGTAAGCAGTACAAGAGAGAAACAGTGAAGACACCATCTTGGCAATAAGAGAAACAAGATAACCTTGTGAAACCTGACTGTAGTTTGGCCCCGGGGAATCCATTCTCCCACAGAACTCCTACTTTAAATTCCTGAAATATAAATCTGATCATATCATTTCTCGTCAATGACTTCGCATAGGTTTCAGAATAAAGCTAAAGCAGTAATTTAGAGTGCAGGCCCTTCCTGAACCAGTCCTTACCAACACAGCTAGCTCCACTTCTTGCCTCTTCTCCACGTGCCCTCTATGCATTAGCCATATGGAACTGCTTGCACTTTCCTGAATGTATTGCACTGTTTCATATCTGTACTTTCACTCATGCTGTTCTCTGCTTAGAATTAGCCCAAATTCCTAATCTTTTTTTCCCCCTTGTCTGCTGGCTAACTCTAAACTTTTCCTTCAAACCATAAATATAAACTCCTCCAGGAAGAATTCCCTGACCCTTGAAGGAGAGGAGAAATTGCCACCCTAAAATATGTCTCTTTATCTTAAGGATTGTTTTAGGCTGATAATGCTTAAGAAATGGGCTTCCTTGGTGGCTCAGTTGGTAAAAAATCTGCCTGCAATGCAGGAGATCTGGGTTTGATCCCTGGGTCAGGAATATCCCCTGGAGGAGGAAATGGCACCCCACTCCAGTATCTTGCCTGGAGAATTCCATGGACAGAGAAACCTAGTGGGCTACAGTCCATGGGGCTGCAAAGAGTCGGATTCGACTAAGAGACTAACACTTTTTAAGAAATTGTAGACATTGGAGAAGCTCTGAAAACTTGAGTAGAAGCTATTCTTTTGTAAGAGACATTTACATTTATAAGGGAAATCTACATTTGTACCGGTGTCTCCTCATCTGCCCTTAAAGAAGAGTTGGATGACTAAATCTCTGGAAATTCTTATCAATGGAGAAGGTCATGACCTAAATCTTCATGACAACCTTACTCTTGCTTACCATGTTTTTCCCAAGAGTCTGCTGTGACTGGCTCCCCTACTCCCCAACATCTTTTGCTTTTAGCTGGAGATGGTATTAACTGAGATGACTTGGGCCATTTCAGGGAGTTAGTTTTCCTGGATATCTCCCATGTATATAAGAGGTACATATGCTATTAAACTTTGTTATTTTTCTCCTGATAATCTTATTTTCAGGGAGTTCTCAGTCAAAAATCTAGAAGGGTACAGGGAAAATTATTTTCCCTCCTCCTTTTCTGTACCCTCATTACTTTGTGTATATGTTTATTAGAGCACCTTAGTACACTGACTTATGAATACTGATTTACTTGTATGATTCTTCTATCACACAGTAAAGGCGCAAAGGCAGGGATTTTTTGACTGATATTTCTGCATCTCTACTGCTTAGTACATTATTTAGTACATCAGTTCAGTTCAGTTCAGTCACTCAGTCATGTCCGCCTCCTTGCAACCCCATGAATCGCAGCATGCCAGGCCTCCCTGTCCATAACCAAATAGTTTACCCAAACTCATGTCCATCAAGTCGGTGATACCATACAGCCATCTCATCCTCTGTCATCCCCTTCTCCACCTGCCCCAAATGCATCCCAGCATCAGGGTCTTTTCCAATGAGTCAACCCTTCACATGAGGTGGCCAAAATATTGCAGTTTCAGTTTCAGCATCAGTCCTTCCAATGAACACCCAGGATTGATCTCCTTTATGATGGACTGGTTGGATCCCCTTGCAGTCCAAGGGACTCTCAAGAGTCTTCTCCAACACCACAGTTCAAAAGCATCAATTCTTTGGCACTCAGCCTTCTTCATAGTCCAACCCTCACAGCCATACGTGACCACTGGAAAAACCATAGCCTTGACTAGACAGACCTTTGTTGGCAAAGTAATGTCTCTGCTTTTCAATATGTATCTAGGTTGGTCACAACTTTCCTTCCAAGGAGTAAGCATCTTTTAATTTCGTGGCTGCAGTCACCATCTGCAGTGATTTTGGAGCCCCCCAAAATAGTCTGACACTGTTTCCACTCTTTCCCCATCTATTTCCCATGAAGTGATGGGACCAGTGAGTACAGCCTTGACGTACTCCTTTTCCT
>SJYT01038679.1:43422-92794 GCA_006410635.1 Cephalophus harveyi | reverse complement strand
CAAATTCTCCAGCAACACAGGAACACAATACTAAGCTTCAACATACAGGCTGCCCAAAGTCACTCCAAACCCACTAACATCTCATAACTCATTACTGGACACTTCATTGCACTCCAGAGAGAAGAAATCCAGCTCCACCCACTAGGACACCTACAAAAGCTTCCCCAACCAGGAAACCTTGAGAAGCCACCTATACAACCCCACCCACAGCAAGGAAACTCCACAATAAAGAGAGCTCCACAAACTGCCAGAATACAGAAAGGCCACCCCAAACACAGCAGTATAAACAAGATGAAGAGACAGAGGAATACCCAGCAGGTAAAGGAACAGGATAAATGCCCACCAAGCCAAACAAAAGAGGAAGAGATAGGGAATCTACCTGATAAAGAATTTTGAATAATGATAGTGAAAATGATCCAAAATCTTGATAACAAAATGGAATCACAGATAAATAGCCTGGAGAAAAGGATTGAGAAGATGCAAGAAAGATTTAACAAGGACCTAGAAGAAATAAAAAAGAGTCAATATATAATGAATAATGCAATAAATGAGATCAAAAACACTCTGGAGGCAACAAATTGTAGAATAACAGAGGCAGAAGATAGAATTAGTGAAGTAGAAGATAGAATGGTAGAAATAAATGAGTCAGAGTGGAAAAAAGAAAAACTAATTAAAAGAAATGAGGACAATCTCAGAGAACTCTGGGACAATGGTAAACGCCCCAACATTCAAATCATAGGAGTTCCAGAAGAAGAAGACAAAAAGAAAGACCATGAGAAAATACTTGAGGAGATAATAGTTGAAAATCTCCCTAAAATGGGGAAGGAAATAATCACCCAAATCCAAGAAACCAGGAGAGTCCCAAACAGGATAAACCCAAGGCAAAACACCCCAAGATACATATTAATCAAATTAACAAAGGTCAAACACAAAGAACAAATATTAAAAGCAGCAAAGGAAAAACAACAAATAACACACAAGGGGATTCCCATCAGGATAACAGCTGATTTTTCAATATAAACTCTTTAGGCGAGGAGGGAATGGCAAGACATACTTAAAGTGATGAAAGAAAATAACCTACAGCCCAGATTACTGTACACAGCAAGGATCTCATTCAAATATGAAGGAGAAATCAAAAGCTTTACAGACAAGCAAAAACTGAGAGAATTCAGCACCACCAAACCAGCTCTCCAACAAATGCTTAAGGATATTCTCTAGACAGGAAACACAAAAAGTGTGTATAAACTTGAACTCAAAACAATAAAGTAAATGGCAATGTGATCATACTTATCAATAATTACCTTAAACATAAATGGGTTGAATGCCCCAACCAAAAGACAAGGACTGGCTGAATGGATACAAAAACAAGACCCCTATATATGTTGTCTACGAGAGACCCACATAGAAAGAAGGGACACATACAGAATGAACGTGAAGGACTAGAAAAAGATATTCCATGCAAATAGAGACCAAAAGAAAGCAGGAGTAACAATACTCATATCAGATAAAATAGACTTTAAAACAAGGGCTGTGAAGAGAGACAAAGAAGGACACTACATAATGATCAAAGGATCAATCCAAGAAGAAGATATAACAATTATAAATATATATGCACCCAACATAGGAGCACTGCAAATGTAAGACAAATGCTAACAAGTATGAAAGAGGAAATTAATAATAACACAATAATACTGGGAGACTTTAATACCCCACTCACACCTATGGATAGATCAACTAAACAGAAAATTAACAAGGAAACACAAACTTTAAATGATACAATAGACCAGCTAGACCTAATTGATATCTATAAGACATTTCACCCCAAAACAATGAATCTCACCTTTTTCTCAAGCACACATGGAGCCTTCTCCAGGATAGATCACATCTTGGGCCATAGTTCTGCTGCTGCTGCTGCTGCTGCTAAGTCGCTTCAGTCATGTCCGACTATGTGTGACCCCACAGATGGCAGCCCATTGGGCTCCGCCATCCCTGGGATTCTCCAGGCAAGAACACTGGAGTGGGTTGCCATTTCCTTCTCCAATGCATGAAAGTGAAAGTGAAGCCGCTCAGTCGTGTCTGACTCAGCAACCCCATGGACTGCAGCCTACCAGGCTCCTCCGTCCATGGGAGTTTCCAGGCAAGAGTACTGGAGTGGGATGCCATTGCCTTCTCCAGGGCCATAATTCTAGCCCAACAAGGGCTAGATTTCAAAAAAATTGAAATCATTCCAAGCATCTTTTCTGACCACAATGCAGTAAGATTAGATCTCAATTACAGGAAAAAAAACTATTAAAAATTCCAACATGTGGAGGCCGAACAACATGCTGCTGAATAACCAACAAATCACAGAAGAAATCAAAATATGCATAGAAACGAGTGAAAATGAAAACACAACAACCCAGAACCTGTGGGACACTGTAAAACCAGCACTAAGGGGAAGGTTGATAGCAATACAGGCATACCTCAAGAAACAAGAAAAAGATCAAATAAATAACCTAACTCTACACCTAAAGCAACTAGAAAAGGAAGAAATGGAGAACCCTAGGATTAGTAGAAGGAAAGAAATCTTAAAAATTAGGGCAGAAATAAATGCAAAAGAAACAAAAGAGACCACAGCAAAAATCAACAAAGACAAACACTGGTTCTTTGAGAGGATAAATAAAATTGACAAACCATTAGCCAGACTCAGCAAGAGACAAAGGGCAGAAAAATCAAATCAATAAAATTAGAAATGAAAATGGAGAGATCACAACAGACAACACAGAAATACAAAGGATCATAAGAGACTACTATCAGCAATTATATGCCAANAAACCATTAGCCAGACTCATCAAGAAACAAAGAGAGAAAAATCAAATCAATAAAATTAGAAATGAAAATGGAGAGATCACAACAGACAACTCAGAAATACAAAGGATCATAAGAGACTACTATCAGCAATTATATGCCAATAAAATGGACAACGTGGAAGAAATGGACAAATTCTTAGAAAAGTACAACTTTCCAAAACTGAACCAGGAAGAAATAGAAAATCTTAACAGACCCATCACAAGCATGGAAATTGAAACTGTAATCAGAAATCTTCCAACAAACAAAAGCCCAGGACCAGATGACTTCACAGCTGAATTCTACCAAAAACTTAGAGAAGAGCTAACACCTATACTACTCAAACTCTTCCAGAAAATTGCAGAGGAAGGCAAACTTCCAAACTCATTCTATGAGGCCACCATCACCCTAATACCAAAATCTGACAAAGATGCCACAAAAAAAGAAAACTATAGGCCAATATCACTGATGAACATAGATGCAAAAATCCTTAACAAAATGCTAGCAATCAGAATCCAACAACACATTAAAAGGATCATACATCATGACCAAGTGGGCTTTATCCCAGGGATGCAAAGATTCTTCAATATTTGCAAATCAATCAATGTAATACACCACATTAACAAATTGAAAAATAAAAGCCATATGATTATCTCAATAAATGTAGAGAAAGCCTTTGGCAAAATCCAACATCCATTTATGATAAAAACTCTCCAGAAAGCAGGATAGAAGAAACATACCTCAACAAAATAAAAGCTATATATGACAAACCCATAGCACACATTTTCCTCAATGGTGAAAAATTGAAAGCATTTCCCCTAAAGTCAGGAACAAGACACATATGCCCACTTTCACCACTACTATTCAACATAGATCTGGAAGTTTTGGCCATAGCAATCAGAGCAGAAAAAGAAATAAAAGGAATCCAAATTGGAAAAGAAGTTAAACTCTCACTGTTTGCAGATGACGTGATCCTCTATAGAAAACCCTAAAGACTCCACCAGAAAATTACTAGAGCTAATTAATGAATATAGTAAAGTTTCAGGATATAAAATCAACACACAGAAATCCCTTGCATTCCTATACACTAATAATGAGAAAATAGAAAGAGAAATTAAGGAAACAATTCTATTCACCATCGCAATGAAAAGAATAAAAATACTTAGGAATATATCTACCTAAAGAAACTAAAGACCTATATATAGAAAACTATAAAACACTGGTGAAAGAAATCAAAGAGGATGCCAGTAGATGGAGAAATATACCATGTTAACGGATAGGAAGAATCAATATAGTGAAAATGAGTATACTACCCAAAGCAATCTATAGATTCAATGCAATCCCTATCAAGCTATGAAAGGTATTTTTCACAGAGCTAAAACAAATAGTTTCACAATTTGTATGGAAATACAAAAAAACTCAAATAGCCAATGCAATCTTGAGAAAAAAGATTGGAACTGGAGGAATTGAACTGCCTGACTTCAGGCTATACTATGAAGCCACAGTCATCAAGAAAGTATGGTACTGGCACAAATACAGAAACATAGATCAATAGAACAAAATAGAAAGCCCAGAGGTAAATCCACGCACCTATGGACACCTTATCTTGACAAAGGAGGCAAGAATATACAATGGAGAAAAGACAATCTCTTTAACAAGTGGTGCTGGGAAAACTGTCAACCACTTGTAAAAGAATGAAACTAGGACACTTTCTAACACCACATAAAAAATAAACTCAAAATGGATTAAAGATCTAAGCATAAGATCAGAAACTATAAAACTCCTAGAGGAGAACATAGGCAAAACACTCTCTGACATACATCACAGCAGGATCCTCTATGACCCACCTCCCAGAATACTGGAAATGAAAGCAAAAATAAACAAATGGGACCTAATTAAAATTAAAAGCTTCTGCGCAACAACAACACACAAAAAAAACTCTAAGCAAGATGAAAAGACAACCTTCAGAATGGGAGAAAATAACAGCAAATAAAGCAACTGACTAAGAATTAATCTCAAAAATATACAAGCAACTCCTACAGTTCAATTCCACAAAAATAAACGACCCAATCAAAAAATGGGCCAAAGAACTAAGCAGACATTTCTCCAAAGAAGACATACAGATGGCAAACAAACACATGAAAAGATGCTCAACATCACTCATTATTAGAGAAATGCAAATCAAAACCACAATGAGGTACCATTTCACGCCAGTCAGAATGGCTGCTATCCCAAAGTCTAAAAGCAATAAATTCTGGAGACGGTGTGGAGAAAAGGCAACCCTTTTACACTGTTGGTGGGAATGCAAACTAGTACAGCCACTATGGAGAACAGTGTGGAGATTTCTTAAAAAACTGGAAATACAACTGCCACATGACCCAGCAATCCCACTGCTGGGCATACACACCGAGGAAACCAGAATTGAAAGAGACACATGTACCCCAATGTTCACTGCAGCACTGTTTATAATAGCCATCACATGGAAGCAACCTAGATGTCCATCAGCAGATGAATGGATAAGAAAGCTGTGGTACATATACACAATGGAGTATTACTCAGCCATTAAAAAGAATACATTTGAATCAGTTCTAATGAGGTGGACAAAACTAGAGCTTATTATACAGAGTGAAGTAAGCCAGAAAGAAAAACATTCATATAGTATACTAACGCATGTATATGGAATTTAGAAAGATGGTAATGATAACCCTGTATGCGAGACAGCAAGAGACACAGATGTATAGAACAGTCTTTTGGACTCTGTGGGAGAGGGTGAGGGTGGATGATTTGGGAGAATGGCATTGAAACATGTATAATATTTGAAACAAATCACCAGACCAGTTTTGATGCATGATACAGGATGCTTGGGGCTGGTGCACTGGGATGACCTAGAGGGTTGGTATGGGGAGGGAGGTGGGAAGGAGGTTCAGGACGTGGAACATGTGTATGCCCATGGCAGATTCATGTTGATGTATGGCAAAACCAATACAATAATCTAAAGTAATTAGCCTCCAATTAAAATAAATAAATTTATATTAAAAAAATTTTAAAGAAGAATTTATGCTTTTGAACTATGGTGTTGGTGAAGACTCTTGAGAGTCCCTTGGACTGTAAGGAGATTCAACCAGTTCATTCTAAAGGAAATCAGTCCTGAGTGTTCATTGGAAGGACTGAGGTTGAAGCTGAAACTCTAATAATTTGGCCACCTGATGCAAAGAGCTGACTCATTTGAAAAGACCCTGATGCTGGGAAAGATTGAGGGCAGGAGGAGAAGGGGACGACAGAGGATGAGATGGTTGGATGGCATCACTGACTCAATGGATATGAGTCTGGGTAAACTCTGGGAGTTGGTGATGGACAGGGAGGCCTAGCGTGCTGCGGTTCTTGGGGTCGCAAAGAGTTGGACACGACTGAGCGACTGAATTGATATTCTTTGCAGCCAAAGATGGAGAAGCTCTATATAGTAAGCAAAAACAAGACAAGGAGTTAACTGCGGCTCAGATCATGAACTCCTTATTGTAAAATTAAGACTTAAATTGAAGAAAGTAGGAAAAACTACTAGATCATTCAGGTATGACTTAAAACAAATTCCTTACAATTATACAGTGGAAGTGACAAATAGATTCACGGGATTAGATATAATAGAGTGCCTGAAGAACTGTGGACAGAGGTTCATGACATTGTACAGGAGGCCATCCCCAAGAAAAAGAAATGCAAAAAGGCAAAATGGTTGTCTGAGGAGACCTTAGATACAGCTGGGGAAAAAAAAAAAAAAAATAGAGAAGCTAAAGGCAAAGGAGAAAAGTTATATTCTTCTGAATGCAAAGTTCCAAAGAATAGCAAGGAGCGACAGAAAGCTCTCCTAGGAGAACAATGCAAAGAAATAGAGGAAAACAATAGAATGGGAAAGACTAGAGATGTCTACAAGAAAATTAGAGATGACAAAGGAACATTTCATGCAAAGATGGGCTCAATAAAGGATAGAAATGGTATGGATCTAACAGAAGCAGACAATATTAAGAAGAGGTGGCAACAATACACAGAACTATACAAAAAAGATCTTCATGACCCAGATAACCACGATGGTGTGATCCCTCACCTAGAGCCAGATATCTTGAAATGTGAAGTCAAGTGGTCCTCAGGAAGTACCACTACAAAAAAAATTAGTGGAGGTGATGGAATTCCAGCTGAGCTATTTCAAATCCTAAATGATGATGCTCATAGAGTGCTTCACTCAATAGGCCAGCAAATTTGGAAAACTCAGCAGTGGCCACAGGACTGGGAAAGGTCAGTTTTTATTTCAATCACAAAGAAAGGCAGTGCCAAAGAATGTTCAAATTACCACACCGTTCCAGTCATTTCACATGCTTGCAATGTAATGCCCCAAATTCTCCAATCTAGGCTTCAACAGTACATGAACCAAGTACTTCCAGATGTTCAAGCTAGATTTAGAAAAGGCCAAGGAAACAGAGAGCAAATGGCCAACATTTGTTGGATCATAGAAGAAGCAAGATAATTCCAGAAAATTATATACTTTTGCTTCATTGACCCTGCTAAAGCCTTTGACTATGTAGATCTAAAGAAACTCTGGAAAATTCTTAAAGAGATGGGAATACGAGACCTCCTCACCTGCCTCCTGAGAAACCTGTATGCAGGTCAAGAAGCAACAGTTAGAACTGGACATAGAACAACATACTGGTTCAAAATTGGGAAAGGACTACATCAGGCTATATATTGTAACCCGTCTTATTTAACTTACATGCAGAGCATATCATGAGAATTGCCAGGATGGATGAAGCATAAACTGGAATCAAGTTCACTGGGAGAAATATCAATAACCTCAGATATTCAGGTGACACCACCCTAATGGCAGAAACCAAAGAGGAACTAAAGATCTTGATGAAGGTGAAAGAGGAAAGTGAAAAAATGGCCTAAAACTCAACATTCAAAAAATGACGATCATGGCTTAGGGTCCCATCACTTCATTGGAAATTGATGGGGGGAAATGGAAACATCAACAGACTTTATTTCCTTGGACTCCAAAATCACTGTAGATGGTGACTGCAGTCATGAAGTTAAGATGATAGCTCCTTGGAAGTAAAGCTATGACCAACCTAGACTGCATATTAAAAAGCAGAGACTACTTTGCCAACAAAGGTCCGTCTAGTCAAATCTATAGTTTTCCTGTAGTCATGCACTGATATGAGAGTTGGACCATAAAGAAAGCTGAATGCCGAAGAATTGATGCTTTTGCACCATGGTTTTGGAGAAGACTCTTGAGAGTTGCTTGGATTGCAAGAAGATCAAACCAATCAGCCTAAAGAAAATAAGTCCTGAATATTCACTGGAAGGACTGATGCTAAAGCTGAAACTCCAATACTTTGGCCACCTCATGAGAACAGATAACTCATTGAAAAAGACCCTGATGCTGTGTAAGATTGCAGGCAGGAGGAGAATGGGATGACAGAGAATGAGATGGTTGGATAACATCACCAACTCGATGGACATGAATTTGAGCAAGCTCTGGGAGATGGTGAAGGACAGGGAGGCCTGGCATGCTACAGTCAATGGGATTGCAAAGAGTCAGACACGAATGAATGACTGAACAACAACAAGATACTATGTTAAATCCTGATAAAGAATTTTGTCATACTCCAGAGCTGTAGACCTAGAAGAAGAAAGCAGAAATTTTACTTACTGTTAACAAATGCAAAAGCAACCCTCCCTATCCCTACTCCATCCCCCCCAAAAAAGACAAGATGAAAAAGTAACTGAATATAGGTTCATTTTTCAGAGAATGCCTATGGTTTTGTGAAAGAGAAAGCAAATATTCCCCAGAAGTAGACACAAAGTCCTCCAAACAGAGATGATAAACTCCTATAAACTCTGAAGAAAAGAGAAAAATTGGGAGTTCATATTACAAAATAGTCACAGATGTCTCATCTGTGTTGGCCCTAGTATATTGTACACTAGGCCTGGTTGTCCAGAAAGGATGTGCAGAGAGTGTTTAGAACACCTAATATAAATGCACATTGCTATTGTTACTACATCAAAAGAAAAAAAAAAACACATAATCTGCTCTTATATTAGTAAAGGTTTCAACAATTATGACAATGTAATATGTTTCTTTGCAGACGTGTAATATGTTTCATATCCACAGATGGGTGGACAAGACTGAGTGACTGAACTGAATTGAATATATTTCTTCAGCCTGATTTCTTTTTTAGGACTAAGGAATCAGAAGCAAAAGCAATAGAGTATAATGTTCCTAAATTATGGTTTTGACTTTAACCTTCAATCTTATATTCATCTCCCTTTAAACCATCCATAATTTGATTTGGAGTTAGTTGAATAAACTGAGCTTTAACATTCTGAACTATGCTTGCTCCCTGGTATACTTTAGCTCAGGAAGGGGAATCTTTCCAGGCCAGGGCCCTTGGCATTCTTCTCATCTACACTGCAGTGATTTGCCTGCTCCTCTTCCCTAGCCACTTCACTCCACATGCTTCTTCCTAATTTGAAAACTTTGGTCTTGGTCTTTACTTGGGGACTTTTATATCAATTGTTTTGCTTCCTCACAATTCTCTCACAAATTTCCTCAAGCTCTCTGAGAAAGGATTGTTCACTTATCAATGAACCTTTATTTAGTACACTCTGTGTTAAGCAACATGCCATTGGCTATAAGAATGAATCTGTAGGGTCATGGTCTACTGCAGGATGGGGCAAAGATAGCCATTACAAGACAGATTAATATATGATATGAAAGGATTAACCTCCAGGGTGTGGGGCCAGAGCTCAAAAGAGTCTTCTTGGAGTGTCAGCTGAATCTGGGAAGCCACAGACAGGAAGGCCAACAGATGGAATCCCAAGGAGTTAAGACAGAGACCCTTTACAGCAGTCTTGAGTCTGCTGCCATGAGCAATGGTAAGAGGAAAGTGGGAGAATTGAGGTTGGATTCAGACAATATAGCATCTTGCACATCCCGTGAGGCATCAGGCCTTTCTCATATAGTGGAAATCGTGGGAATTCCATGATGAGTGGCAAGTGGGAATTGCAATAGTAATTTAATCAGAGGAGTGACCTGGAAGAAGAGAAGTCTGGAGGCAGTCCCATCAGTGGTCATTCAAAAGAGAAGGCCTAAACAGAGGGGATATGCGGAGGGTGGCCTGTACTTGACAGAATTCAAGTGGTGTAATTGTCACTATTAACTAAGTTATATGGTGTGGGGAACCTAAGATTATTTCATATTTTCTAGACTGGAGAATACATTTTAAAATATTGCATATCAATAGAGTATTCTACAATATTTAGAATACTGTATCTAAGAAAATACAAATGAAAATGCCATTTAAAAGTTTTAAAGAACTTATATCCTTTTCCACATACTAAGAACATGAGGCAGCTAAACTATGATCATATTATAAGAGATCATTTAACTGAAAAATTATGTCTATTATATGTGACTATTATGTCTGTTATACATGATAATTTAACTTTATCACCTCCTGGTAAAACACAAGGAAAGACATGGATTGTACAGTCACATTCTAACCCCTAAAATTAAAATCTACACTCTAACTGAAATCATTTTCAATTATTTCAGATATAATTTAGAAGCATTGGAACATACAGTCAACTTTTTTCCCAAAAATCACTCTCTCAAAGCTTTTGTAAGTCAGTTTCATATTCTGTATCAGCCATTACAAAATTCAATCCAAATTTTTACTCTTTGAAGATCTTTCTAAGTGATTCCCTAATGCAGAAGTCATTTTGTCAAATATTCCTTTCAGTTCACTCAGTCGTGACCGACTCTTTGCGACCCCATGAAGTGCAGCACACCAGGCCCCCCAGTCCATCACCAACTCCTGAAGTTTACCCAAACTCATGTCCATTGAGTTGGTGATGCCATCCAACCATCTCATCCTCCGTCATCCCCTTCTCCTCCTGCCCTCAATCTTTCCCAGCATCAGGGTCTTTTCAAATGAGTCAGCTCTTTGCATCAAGTGGCCAAAGTATTGGAGTTTCAGCTTCAACATCAGTCCTTCCAATGAACACCCAGGACTGATCTTCTTTAGGATGGACTGATTGGATCTCTTTACAGTCCAAGGGACTCTTGAGAGTCTTCTCCAACACCACAGTTCAAAAGCATCAATTCTTCGGAGCTCAGCTTTCTTTATAGTCCAACTCACATCCATACCTGACTACTGGAAAAACCATAGCCTTGACTAGATGGACCTTTGTTGACAAAGTAATATCTCTGCTTTTTGGGAGACATAAAAAGGATAAAATGCTTAATTCATATTTAATGAACACAACATGTTCTTGACATATGTGTCATGGCTCGAGCTTAAAATATGGGCCTGCCATTTCTTTTGTTTCAGGATATTGTGTGGCTGTGGATGCTACAATATCCACTCCTTATGGTGCGGTCAGCTCTTCACAACTCCCACTTAGCAGGAAGCAAGGAACAGGCTTACTGAGCATCAGCTCAGGGTGCAATACTGCACTTTTTCTCCTGTCTCTCCTTTAGATGCACAAGAGACATAATGTCAATGCTGAAGACCTACAACTTGCCCTGGGCCACACAGCATATTCCAGACATGGTTTGCTTGGTCAATCAGAAAGAAAGATCCTTCTTGAATGTCTCAGCAAAGTACTGGACTTCTGGAGATACTTGGAAGTAGCTTCTGAACAAATTAGGATGGTGTACAGAGTTTCTCTTGCTGCTTATAAGAAGACTCTCTTCAAGTACGTAAGAACAGTCACATAGGAAAATAGCCTTTATCCATTCATTCAAAGAAGCTCTACCTGGCCACACATTCTTACTTTCAAAGTTATTTGATGTTTTCCCTAATTAAGATAGGTTGTTAGTTTATTATTTGTATAGGAACACACACAAACAAATCTCAATCACATTTATATAAATTATTGGAATTTATCAGGATAAAAAAGAAGCATTCTACCTACATAGCAACTGATTGTCACCAGTTGAATATAAACACTTACTAATCAGTATAATCAGATTTTTTAAAACAAATTTTGGGGGAAATTACTGATCTTGCTTTGTGTGGTGTATGAAAGTCCCATTTTATCACTCACTGTGTTAACTGTTCTCATCATAGTTTGAAAAATCAACTCTAATTTGGGGAACACCATTAGTGAATCTCTGGAAATTTGTATCCTTTTTTCATTGAGGACCAGACCTATGAGGTTTTGAACTAAAATACAGACACTTAAGAAATGATCTCTATCTTCAAGAAAGTCTTGAGTTTCTTATAGATAAAACTGTTTTTCCATTGGCATCTACTTTGGAGAAAGTGCTAAACAATGCTGACTATGAGTGCAGTAGGATCACTGTGGAGAATGAAACCAACATGAGCAGAAGTCCAGGAATGCTTCCTGGAAAAGGGGTTTGAAAGAGGGCTCTGGAACTAGGATTATTTGTACCTGTGGTTATTCTGAAGAAGACAATTCACGGGTGGAAACGGGAGGGGTTGAAAGGACAAGCCAGGAGTGGGAAAACCAGAGACTAGTGGGAAAACCAGAGCTTCAGAATATGGAGTGGACAGTGAACAGATTGATCACTGTTCTGGTGGTCTTCTGAAAAAGGGTAGCACCAACTAAGACTGGGGCTTAGTCTTTAGGGACTCCCATCACAGAAAGTTGCAGAGGGGATCCCTTTTGAATACAGTGAAGGGAGGGTATGGCAGCAAACTGACATACTTCAGTGACAAGAACTATAGCATCTCTTGGATAAATCTATATTTAGCATGTAACACCCACTCTTAATTTACATGTACATTTAAGTTGATGATATATATTTTAAAATCTGGTCTTAGGCCAGTCATTATGGTCACAGTCAAGGCCATTTCCTACATTAGCAATTTCCCAGGAATGAGATAAATAATATGTAAGACAATTTTGTTGATGCCTGTGGATAAGCTCAGATATGTGCTACTGGTTTTCCATAGATGATGGGAGGTAAAAAGTAAAGCATTTAATTTTAGAGAGGACCTAAGAGTCAGAGCAAATAGTGTCAGAATTCCATTGGTTCATAAGTAAAGGAATATTGATTTTCTGTAATTAAATGCTTAAAATGCAAATAGTACAAAGAAATCCCTTCCAGGGCCCCCCTCTGCCGTCCAAGACTCTGTCCTTCCTGCAAGGCCCCCTCCACCCACCAGACTGAGCACTCCACCATCTATGGGGGCCCCACTGGACCCTCCAAGGTCCACTCTGCTTTCCAGTTTCCTCCCCTCCCCAGGGCCCAGGGCCCCTGTCTTGTCCTCTGGACTGGGCCTTCAGCCCTCCAGGACTTCCCTCCATCCTTCTATCTCTCCCTCTTTCAGGACCCCCCCAATCCTCCAGGGCCACCCTTCTTTCTCTGGGGCCCCCTCCACCCTCCAGGCTGAGATGTCTGCCTTCCGGTGACATACCTGTGCACTCCAGGGCCCCACCTGATCTCCAGGGCTCCCTCCAAGGATACTCACTGACCATGTAGGTCCTGTGGGTACTGAATGAAGGGGACACAGAGCAGGCTCGATGGGGAGTATCCCTCTGGGTGTGGAGTATTGGAGGACCCAGCTGGTGCTTCCAAACCCACTTGGCCCTGGGGATCCTCCTGGAGATGTGGGCCTGATCCTCTGCACTTGGAAGCCAGAGGCACTACAGGGTCCCCCATGGCTGGGAGGAGCCCAGGTTACCCTCCATACCCACCCAGAGCCTTTTGTGGAGGCATCAGTCCTGAATTAGGAGCCCAGCCCAGCCTAAATCTCACCTCTACTTAAAAACCACTACCACCTAAGCCCTTCTCCACCTAAGCCCTGTCCTTCACAGCAAAGGTATCTTTTTTGTCTTTTTCTTTTGTTTGTTTACTTTTGTTTTGTTGTTCTGCTTTTGGTTTCTTGGGGCTTGGTTTTATTTTTGTGCTATTTGCCAGTGGCATTCAGTTATACCCTCCAGTGGTTGTTTCATACACATTCTTATTTTTTGTACTATTTTTCTTAGTTTTCTAAACTTGTTTTATTTTTTTACTCTTCATTATTATTCTGCTCCCTCATTTTTATTATACACACACATACACACATGTTTTTCCTTCTCTTTCTTTGCTACTGGAGTCCAGGTTTATTCTCCAGGGGGATGTTATTTTTTAATCTTTGTTATTGTTATGCTTTTTTTTTTTCCTTTTTTTCCCCCACAACCCATGACTTTTGGGATCCAGGTTCATGGGACACAGATCAGGCTTGCTGTCCTGAGGCAGGAGTGCTGAGGCTGAACTGATGGAATAACAGAGAAGGTTAGGCCTCAGAGAATATTAATCAGAGTGAGATATCCCTGAGGTCCAACATCTCAACTCCAAATCTGACTCTACCCAACTGCCTGCAAACTCCACTGCTGGAAACTTCAGGCCAAACAACTACCAAAAAAGGAACACAGTTGCATTTATTAAAAAAGAAAAAAAGAAAAAAAAAAGGAACAACAACAATAAAATATGTTACAGATGAAGGGGCAAGGTAAAAAGCTGAAAGACCAAATAAATGAAGAAGAAATAGGCAATCTATCTGAGCAGGAATTAAGAGCAATAATAGTAATGAAGTTTCAAAATATTTAAAATAGAATGGAGAAAATACAAGAAATATTTAACGCATTTAACAAACACCTAGAAGAAATAAAGAATAAACAAACAAGGATTGAAATTACAAAATAATCTACAAGGAACCAATAGCAGAACTGAGGCAGAAGAATGGATAAGTTGGAAGACAGAATTAGATAAATAACTGCTGAAGATCAGGATAAAAAAATAATGAAAATAATTGGGGAATGTCTCAGAGACCTCTGGGGCAATATTGATCACATATTAATCAAGCTAATACATATTAGTCAAAAGACACATATTAATCAAACTAACAAAAATTGAACACAAAGATAAAATATTAAAAACAGCAAGGGAAGAGCAAAAAATAACATAAAGAGACTCCCATTGGGCTAACAGCTAACTTTTTCAACAGAAATGCAAGCCAAAAGAGAGTGGCAAGATATATTTAAAGTAATGAAAGAGGAGAGCCTACAACCTAAGTTACTCTACCCAGCATGGATCTCATTCAGAGTTTGATAGTGAAAAACTGTCACAAGAGATAAGGAGGACACTATATAATGCTCGAGAGAACAATCCAAGAGGATTTAACAATTATAAATATTTATGTGCCCAACACAGGAGCATCTCAGTACATAAGGCAAATGGCTCTACTGCTAAGTTGCTAAGTCGCTTCAGTCATGTTCAACCCTGTGTGACCCCATAGACAGCAGCCCACCAGGCTCTCCCATCCCTGGGATTCTCCAGGCAAGAATACTGGAATGGGTTGCCTTTTCCTTCACCAATGCATGAAAGTGAAAAGTGAAAGTGAAGTTGCTCAGTCGTGTCTGACTCTTCGGGACCCCATGGACTGCAGCCTACCAGGCTCCTCCATCCATGGGATTTTCCAGGCTTTCATCCCTAAAAAAGGAAATCTACCATAACAAAATAATATTAGGGGACTTTAACACCCCACTTACACTGATGGATAGATCACCCACAGAGAAAATTAATAAGGAAACACAAGTTTTAAAAAATACATTAGACCAGATGGACCTAACTGATATCTTCAGTACATTCCATCCCATCACAGTAGAATACACATTTTTCTCAATTACATATGAACATTCTCCAGGATAGATAACATCTCAGGTGAGAAACCATGCCTTTGTAAAATTAAGAAAACTGAAATCATGTCAAGAAGCTTTTCTGACCGTGATATGAGAGTAGATAACAATCACATGAGAAAAAAAACTGTTAAGAAAACATGAACAAACAGAGGCCAAAAAATATGCTTCTAAATAACCAACAGGTCACTGAAGACATCAAAATGGAAATCAAAAAGTACCTAGAAACAACTGACAATGAAAATATGATAAGCAAAAACCTATGTCAGTCTTTTGGACTCTGTGGGAGAGGGTGAGGGTGGGATGATTTGGGAGAATGGCATTGAAACATGTATAATATAATATTTGAAATGAATCACCAGACCAGTTTCGATGCATGATACAGGATGCTTGGGGCTGGTGCACTGGGATGACCCAGAGGGTTGGTATGGGGAGGGAGGTGGGAAGGAGGCTCAGGATGTGGCACACGTGTATGCCCATGGCGGATTCATGTTGATGTATGGCAAAACCAACACAATAATCTAAAGTAATTAGCCTCCAATTAAAATAAATAAATTTATATTAAAATTTTTAAAGAAGAATTTATGCTTTTGAACTGNAGGGTTGGTATGGGGAGGGAGGTGGGAAGGAGGCTCAGGATGTGGCACACGTGTATGCCCATGGCGGATTCATGTTGATGTATGGCAAAACCAACACAATAATCTAAAGTAATTAGCCTCCAATTAAAATAAATAAATTTATATTAAAATTTTTAAAGAAGAATTTATGCTTTTGAACTGTGGTGTTGGTGAAGACTCTTGAGAGTCCCTTGGACTGTAAGGAGATTCAACCAGTTCATTCTAAAGGAAATCAGTCCTGAGTGTTCATTGGAAGGACTGAGGTTGAAGCTGAAACTCTAATAATTTGGCCACCTGATGCAAAGAGATGACTCATTTGAAAAGACCCTGATGCTGGGAAAGAATGAGGGCAGGAGGAGAAGGGGATGACAGAGGATGAGACGGTTGGATGGCATCACTGACTCAATGAACATGAGTCTGGGTAAACTCTGGGAGTTGGTGATGGACAGGGAGGCCTAGCGTGCTGCGGTTCTTGGGGTCGCAAAGAGTTGGACACGACTGAGCGACTGTATTGATATTCTTTGCCGCCAAAGATGGAGAAGCTCTATACAGTAAGCAAAAACAAGACAAGGAGTTAACTGTGGCTCAGATCATGAACTCCTTATTGTAAAATTAAGACTTAAATTGAAGAAAGTAGGAAAAACTACTAGACCATTCAAGTATGACTTAAAACAAATTCCTTACAATTATACAGTGGAAGTGACAAATAGATTCAAGGGATTAGACATGATAGAGTGCCTGAAGAACTGTGGACAGAGGTTCATGACATTGTACAGGAGGCCATCCCCAAGAAAAAGAAATGCAAAAAGGCAAAATGGTTGTCTGAGGAGACCTTACATACAGCTGGGGGAAAAAAAAAATAGAGAAGCTAAAGGCAAAGGAGAAAAGATATATTCATCTGAATGCAAAGTTCCAAAGAATAGCAGGGAGCGACAGAAAGCTCTCCTAAGAGAACAATGCAAAGAAATAGAGGAAAATAGAATGGGAAAGACTAGAGATGTCTACAAGAAAATTAGAGATGCCAAAGGAACATTTCATGCAAAGATGGGCTCAATAAAGAATAGAAATGGTATGAATCTAACAGAAGCAGACAATATTAAGAAGAGGTGGCAACAATACACAGAACTATACAAAAAAGATCTTCATGTCCCAGATAACCACGATGGTCTGATCCCTCACCTAGAGCCAGATATCCTGGAATGTGAAGTCAAGTGGTCCTCAGGAAGCACCACTACAAACAAAGTTAGTGGAGGTGATGGAATTCCAGCTGAGCTATTTCAAATCCTAAATGATGATGCTCATAGAGTGCTTCACTCAATAAGCCAGCAAATTTGGAAAACTCAGCAGTGGCCACAGGACTGGAAAAGGTTAGTTTTTATTTCAATCACAAAGAAAGGCAGTGCCAAAGAATGTTCAAATTACCACACCATTCCACTCATTTCACATGCTTGCAATGTAATGCCCCAAATTCTCCAATCTAGGCTTCAACAGTACATGAACCAAGTACTTCCAGATGTTCAAGCTAGATTTAGAAAAGGCCAAGGAAACAGAGCAAATGGCCAACATTTGTTGGATCATAGAAGAAGCAAGAGAATTCCAGAAAATTATATACTTTTGCTTCATTGACCCTGCTAAAGCCTTTGACTATGTAGATCTAAAGAAACTCTGGAAAATTCTTAAAGAGATGGGAATACGAGACCTCCTCACCTGCCTCCTGAGAAACCTGTAGGCAGGTCAAGAAGCTCAGTTAGAACTGGACATGGAACAACATACTGGTTCAAAATTGGGAAAGGACTATATCAGGCTATATATTGTTACCCTTCTTATTTAACTTACATGCAGAGCATGTCATGAGAATTGCCAGGCTGGATGAAGCATAAACTGGAATCAAGTTCACTGGGCGAAATATCAATAATCTCAGATATTCAGGTGACACCACCCTTATGGCAGAAACCAAAGAGGAAGTAAAGATCTTGATGAAGGTGAAAGAGGAAAGTGAAAAAATGGCCTAAAACTCAACATTCAAAAAATGACGATCATGGCTTAGGGTCCCATCACTTCATTGGAAATTGACGATCATGGCTTAGGGTCCCATCACTTCATCGGAAATTGATGGGGGGAAATGGAAACATCAACAGACTTTATTTTCTTGGACTCCAAAATCACTGTAGATGGTGACTGCAGTCATGAAGTTAAGATGATAGCTCCTTGGAAGTAAAGCTATGACCAACCTATACTGCATATTAAAAAGCAGAGACTACTTTGCCAACAAAGGTCCGTCTAGTCAAACCTATAGTTTTCCTGTAGTCATGCATTGATATGAGAGTTGGACCATAAAGAAAGCTGAATGCCAAAGAATTGATGCTTTTGCACCATGGTTTTGGAGAAGACTCTTGAGAGTTGCTTGGATTGCAAGAAGATCAAACCAATCAGCCTAAAGGAAATAAGTCCTGAATATTCATTGGAAGGACTGATGCTAAAGCTGAAACTCCAATACTTTGGCCACCTCATGAGAAGAGACAATCCATTGAAAAAGACCCTGATGCTGTGTAAGATTGCAGGCAGGAGGAGAATGGGATGACAGAGAATGAGATGGTTGGATGACATCACCAACTCAATGGACATGAATTTGAGCAAGCTCTGGGAGATGGTGAAGGACAGGGAGGCCTGGCATGATACAATCAATGGGATTGCAAAGAGTCAGACACGAATGAATGACTGAACAACAACAAGCTACTATGTTAAATCCTGATTAAGAATTTTGTCATATACTCCAGAGCTGTAGACCTAGAAGAAGAAAGCAGAAATTTTACTTATTGTTAACAAATGCAAAAGTAACCCTATCCCCCCCAAAAAAGACAAGATGAAAAAGTAACTGAATATAGGTTCATTTTTCAGAGAATGTCTATGGTTTTGTGAAAGATAAAGCAAATATTCCCCAGAAGTAGACACAAAGTCCTCCAAACAGAGATGATAAACTCCTATAAATTCTATAGAAAAGAGAAAAATTGGGAGTTCATATTACAAAATAGTCACAGATGTCTCATCTGTGTTGGCCCTAGTATATTGTACACTAGCCCTGGTTGTCCAGAAAGGATGTGCAGAGAGTGTTTAGAACACCTAATATAAATGCACATTGCTATTGTTACTACATCAAAAGAAAAAAAAAAAACACATACTCTGCTCTTATATTAGTAAAGGTTTCAACAATTATGACAGTGTAATATGTTTCTTTGCAGACATGTAATATGTTTCTTTGCAGACATGTAATATGTTTCTTTGCAGACATGTAATATGTTTCGTATCCTCAGATGCGTGGACACACCTGAGTGACTGAACTGAATTGAATATATTTCTTCAGCCTGATTTCTTTTTTAGGACTAAGGAATCACAAGCAAAAGCAATAGAGTATAATGTTACTAAATTATGGTTTTGACTTTAATCTTCAATTTTATATTCATCTCCCCTTAAACCATCCATAATTTGATTTGGAGTTAGTTGAATAAACTGAGCTTTAACATTCCAAACTATGCTTGCTCCCTGGTATACTTTAGCTCAGGAAGGGGAATCTTTGCAGGCCAGGGCCCTTGGCATTCTTCTCATCTACACTTCAGTGACTTGCCTGCTCCTCTTCCCTAGCCACTTCACTCCACATGCTTCTTCCTAATTTGAAAATTCTGGTCTTGGTCTTTACTTGGGGACTTTTATATCAATTGTTTTGCTTCCTAACAATTCTCTCACAAATTTCTTCAAGCTCTCTGAGAAGGGATTATTCACTTATCCATGAACCTTTACTTAGTACACTCTGTATTCGGCAACATGCCATTGGCTATAAGAATGAATCTGTAGGGTCATGGTCTACTGCAGGATGGGGCAAAAATAGCCATTACAAGACAGATTAATATATGATACGAAAGGATTAACCTCCAGGGTGTGGGGCCAGAGCTCAAAAGAGTCTTCTTGGAGTGTCAGCTAAATCTGGGAAGCCACAGGCAGGAAGGCCAAACAGATGGAATCCCAAGGTGTTAAGACAGAGACCCTTTACAGCAGTCTTGAGTCTGCTGCCATGAGCAATGGTGAGAGGAAAGTGGGAGAACTGAGGCTGGATTCAGACAATATAGCACCTTGCAGGTCCCATGAGGCATCAGGCCTTTCTCGTATAGTGGAAATTGTGGGAATTCCATGATGAGTGGCAAGTGGGAATCGCAATAGTTCTTTAATCAGTGGAGTGACCTGGAAGAAGAGAAGTCTGGAGGCAGCCCCATCAGTGGTCATTCAAAAGAGAAGGCCTAAACAGAGGGGATATGGGGAGGGTGGTCTGTACTTGACAGAATTCAAGTGGCGTAATTGTCACTATTAACTAAGTTATATGGTGTGGGAAACCTAAGATTATCTCATATTTTCTAGACTGGTGAATACATTTTAAAATATTGCATATCAATAGAGTATTCTACAATATTTAGAATACTGTATCTAAGAAAATACAAATGAAAATGCCATTTAAAAGTTTTAAAGAACTTATATCCATTTCCACATACTAAGAACATGAGGCAGCTAAACTATGATCATATTATAAGAGATCATTTAACTGAGAAATTATGTCTATTATACATGATAATTTAACTTTATCACCTCCTGGTAAAACACGAGGAAAGACATGGAATTGTACAGTCACATTCTAACCCCTAAAATTAAAATCTACACTTCAACTGAAATCATTTTCAATTATTTCAGATATAATTTAGAAGCATTAGAACATACAGTCAATATTTTTTCCTGAAAATCACTCTCTCAAAGCTTTTATATGTCAATTTCACATTCAGTATCAGCCAGTATAAAATTCAATCCAAATTTTTACTCTTTGGAGATCTTTCTAAGTGGTTCCCTAATGCAGAAGTCATTTTGTCAAATATTCCTTTCAGTTCAGTTCAGTCGCTCAGTCGTGTCCGACTCTTTGAGACCCCACGAACTGCAGCCCACCAGGCCTCCCTGTCCATCACCAACTCCTGAAGTTTACCCAAACTCATGTCCATTGAGTTGGTGATGCCATCCAACCATCTCATCCTCCGTCATCCCCTTCTCCTCCTGCCCTCAATCTTTCCCAGCATCAGGGTCTTTTCAAATGAGTCAGCTCTTTGCATCAAGTGGCCAAAGTATTGGAGTTTCAGCTTCAACATCAGTCCTTCCAATGAACACCCAGGACTGATCTTCTTTAGGATGGACTGATTGGATCTCTTTACAGTCCAAGGGACTCTTGAGAGTCTTCTCCAACACCACAGTTCAAAAGCATCAATTCTTCGGAGCTCAGCTTTCTTTATAGTCCAACTCACATCCATACCTGACTACTGGAAAAACCATAGCCTTGACTAGATGGACCTTTGTTGACAAAGTAATATCTCTGCTTTTTGGGAGACATAAAAAGGATAAAATGCTTAATTCATATTTAATGAACACAACATGTTCTTGACATATGTGTCATGGCTCGAGCTTAAAATATGGGCCTGCCATTTCTTTTGTTTCAGGATATTGTGTGGCTGTGGATGCTGCAATATCCACTCCTTATGGTGCAGTCAGCTCTTCACAACTCCCACTTAGCAGGAAGCAAGGAACAGGCTTACTGAGCATCAGCTCAGGGTGCAATACTGCACTTTTTCTCCTGTCTCTCCTTTAGATGCACAAGAGACATAATGTCAATGCTGAAGACCTACAACTTGCCCTGGGCCACACAGCATATTCCAGACATGGTTTGCTTGGTCAATCAGAAAGAAAGATCCTTCTTGAATGTCTCAGCAAAGTACTGGACTTCTGGAGATACTTGGAAGTAGCTTCTGAACAAATTAGGATGGTGTACAGAGTTTCTCTTGCTGCTTATAAGAAGACTCTCTTCAAGTACGTAAGAACAGTCACATAGGAAAATAGCCTTTATCCATTCATTCAAAGAAGCTCTACCTGGCCACACATTCTTACTTTCAAAGTTATTTGATGTTTTCCCTAATTAAGATAGGTTGTTAGTTTATTATTTGTATAGGAACACACACAAACAAATCTCAATCACATTTATATAAATTATTGGAATTTATCAGGATAAAAAAGAAGCATTCTACCTACATAGCAACTGATTGTCACCAGTTGAATATAAACACTTACTAATCAGTATAATCAGATTTTTTAAAACAAATTTTGGGGGAAATTACTGATCTTGCTTTGTGTGGTGTATGAAAGTCCCATTTTATCACTCACTGTGTTAACTGTTCTCATCATAGTTTGAAAAATCAACTCTAATTTGGGGAACACCATTAGTGAATCTCTGGAAATTTGTATCCTTTTTTCATTGAGGACCAGACCTATGAGGTTTTGAACTAAAATACAGACACTTAAGAAATGATCTCTATCTTCAAGAAAGTCTTGAGTTTCTTATAGATAAAACTGTTTTTCCATTGGCATCTACTTTGGAGAAAGTGCTAAACAATGCTGACTATGAGTGCAGTAGGATCACTGTGGAGAATGAAACCAACATGAGCAGAAGTCCAGGAATGCTTCCTGGAAAAGGGGTTTGAAAGAGGGCTCTGGAACTAGGATTATTTGTACCTGTGGTTATTCTGAAGAAGACAATTCACGGGTGGAAACGGGAGGGGTTGAAAGGACAAGCCAGGAGTGGGAAAACCAGAGACTAGTGGGAAAACCAGAGCTTCAGAATATGGAGTGGACAGTGAACAGATTGATCACTGTTCTGGTGGTCTTCTGAAAAAGGGTAGCACCAACTAAGACTGGGGCTTAGTCTTTAGGGACTCCCATCACAGAAAGTTGCAGAGGGGATCCCTTTTGAATACAGTGAAGGGAGGGTATGGCAGCAAACTGACATACTTCAGTGACAAGAACTATAGCATCTCTTGGATAAATCTATATTTAGCATGTAACACCCACTCTTAATTTACATGTACATTTAAGTTGATGATATATATTTTAAAATCTGGTCTTAGGCCAGTCATTATGGTCACAGTCAAGGCCATTTCCTACATTAGCAATTTCCCAGGAATGAGATAAATAATATGTAAGACAATTTTGTTGATGCCTGTGGATAAGCTCAGATATGTGCTACTGGTTTTCCATAGATGATGAGAGGTAAAAAGTAAAGCATTTAATTTTAGAGAGGACCTAAGAGTCAGAGCAAATAGTGTCAGAATTCCATTGGTTCATAAGTAAAGGAATATTGATTTTCTGTAATTAAATGCTTAAAATGCAAGTAGTACAAAGAAATCCCCTCCAGGGCCCCCCTCTGCCCTCCAGGACTCTGTCATTCCTGCAAGGCCCCCTCCACCCACCAGACTGAGCACTCCACCATCTATGGGGGCCCCACTGGACCCTCCAAGGTCCACTCTGCTTTCCAGTTTCCTCCCCTCCCCAGGGCCCCTGTCTTGTTCTCTGGACTGGGCCTTCAGCCCTCCAGGACCTCCCTCCATCCTTCTATCTCTCCTCCTTTCAGGACCCCCCCAATCCTCCAGGGCCACCCTTCTTTCTCTGGGGCCCCCTCCACCCTCCAGGCTGAGATGTCTGCCTTCCGGTGACATACCTGTGCACTCCAGGGCCCTGCCTGTTCTCCAGGGTTCCCTCCAAGGACACTCACTGACCACGTAGGTCCTGTGGGTGCTGGATGGAGGGGACACAGAGCAGGCTCGATGGGGAGTATCCCTCTGGGTGTGGAGTATTGGAGGACCCAGCTGGTGCTTCCAAACCCACTTGGCCCTGGGGATCCTCCTGGGGACCCAGGCCTGATCTCTGCACTTGGAAGCCAGAGGCACTACAGGGTCCCCCATGCCTGGGAGGAGCCCAGATTACCCTCCATACCCACCCAGGGCCTTTTGTGGAGGCATCAGTCCTGAATTAGGAGCCCAGCCCAGCCTAAATCTCACCTCTACTTAAAAACCACTACCACCTAAGCCCTTCTCCACCTAAGCCCTGTCCTTCACAGTAAAGGTATCTTTTTTGTCTTTTTCTTTTGTTTGTTTACTTTTGTTTTGTTGTTCTGCCTTTGGTTTCTTGGGGCTTGGTTTTATTTTTGTGCTATTTGCCAGTGGCGTTCAGTTATACCCTCCAGTGGTTGTTTCATACACATTCTTATTTTTTGTACTATTTTTCTTAGTTTTCTAAACTTGTTTTATTTTTTTACTCTTATTATTCTGCTCCCTCATTTTTATTATACACACACATACACACATGTTTTTCCTTCTCTTTCTTTGCTACTGGAGTCCAGGTTTATTCTCCAGGGGGTTGTTATTTCTTAATCTTTGTTATTGTTATGCTTTTTTTTCCTTTTTTTCCCCACAACCCATGACTTTTGGGATCCAGGTTCATGGGACACAGATCAGGCTTGCTGTCCTGAGGCAGGAGTGCTGAGTCTGAACTGATGGAATAACAGAGAAGGTTAGGCCTCAGAGAATATTAATCAGAGTGAGATATCCCTGAGGTCCAACATCTCAACTCCAAATGTGACTCTACCCAACTGCCTGCAAACTCCACTGCTGGAAACCTCAGGCCAAACAACTACCAAAAAAGGAACACAGTTGCATTTATTAAAAAAGAAAAAAAAAAGGAACAACAACAATAAAATATGTTACAGATGAAGGGGCAAGGTAAAAAGCTGAAAGACCAAATAAATGAAGAAGAAATAGGCAATCTAACTGAGCAGGAATTGAGAGCAATAATAGTAATGAAGTTTCAAAATATTTAAAATAGAATGGAGAAAATACAAGAAATATTTAATGCATTTAACAAACACCTAGAAGAAATAAGGAATAAACAAACAGGGATTGAAATTACAAAATAATCTACAAGGAACCAATAGCAGAACTGAGGCAGAAGAATGGATAAGTTGGAAGACAGAATTAGATAAATAACTGCTGAAGATCAGGATAAAAAAATAATGAAAATAATTGGGGAATGTCTCAGAGACCTCTGGGGCAATATTGATCACATATTAATCAAGCTAATACATATTAGTCAAAAGACACATATTAATCAAACTAACAAAAATTGAACACAAAGATAAAATATTAAAAACAGCAAGGGAAGAGCAAAAAATAACATAAAGAGACTCCCATTGGGCTAACAGCTAATTTTTTCAACAGAAATGCAAGCCAAAAGAGAGTGGCAAGATATATTTAAAGTAATGAAAGAGGAGAGCCTACAACCTAAGTTACTCTATCCAGCATGGATCTCATTCAGAGTTTGATAGTGAAAAACTGTCACAAGAGATAAGGAGGACACTATATAATGCTCGAGAGAACAATCCAAGAGGATTTAACAATTATAAATATTTATGTGCCCAACACAGGAGCATCTCAGTACATAAGGCAAATAGCTCTACTGCTAAGTTGCTAAGTCACTTCAGTCATGTTCAACTCTGTGTGACCCCATAGACAGCAGCCCACCAGGCTCTCCCATCCCTGGGATTCTCCAGGCAAGAACACTGGAATGGGTTGCCTTTTCCTTCACCAATGCATGAAAGTGAAAAGTGAAAGTGAAGTTGCTCAGTCGTGTCTGACTCTTCGGGACCCCATGGACTGCAGCCTACCAGGCTCCTCCATCCATGGGATTTTCCAGGCTTTCATCCCTAAAAAAGGAAATCTACCATAACAAAATAATATTAGGGGACTTTAACACCCCACTTACACTGATGGATAGATCACCCACAGAGAAAATTAATAAGGAAACACAAGTTTTAAAAAATACATTAGACCAGATGGACCTAACTGATATCTTCAGTACATTCCATCCCATCACAGTAGAATACACATTTTTCTCAATTACATATGAACATTCTCCAGGATAGATAACATCTTAGGTCAGAAATCACGCCTTTGTAAAATTAAGAAAACTGAAATCATGTCAAGAATCTTTTCTGACTGTGATATGAGAGTAGATAACAATCACATGAGGAAAAAAAAACTGTTAAGAAAACATGAACAAACAGAGGCCAAAAAATATGCTTCTAAATAACCAACAGTTCACTGAAGACATCAAAATGGAAATCAAAAAGTACCTAGAAACAACTGACAATGAAAATATGATAAGCAAAAACCTATGGGATGCAGCAAAAGCAGTTCTAAAATGGAAGTTTACAGTAATACAAGCCTACCTAAAGAAAGGAGAAAACCATCAAATAAACAACCTAGCCTTTTACACCTAGAGCAATAAGAAAAAGGACAAAAATAAAAACAAAACGTTAGAAAAAGGAAAGAAATCATAAAAATAAGAGCAGAAATAAGTGAAAAAGAAATGAAGGAGACAATAGCAAAGACAATAAAACTAAAAGCTACTTTTGAGAAAATTAACAAACCAAATTGACAAACCACTAGCCAGACTCATCAGAAAAAAAGGGAGAAGACTCAAATCCATAAAATTAGAAATGAAAAGGAGTAGTTACAACAGAAAGTGCAGAAATAAAAAAGATCATAACAGACTACCATGAGCATCTATGCCAATAAAATGGACAACCTAGAAGAAATGGACAAGTTCATAAAAATGTACAACCTTCCAAAACTGAACCAGAAAGAGACAGAAATCATGTCAGACCAATCACAAGTACCAAAAATTAAAACTTTGATAAAAAAATTTTCCATCAAGCAAAATTCCAGTGCCAGATGACGTCATAGGTGAATTCTATCCAAAGTTTAGAGAAGAACTAACACTGGTTCTCCTCAAACTCTTCCAAAAAATTACAAATTCATAAAAATGTACAACCTTCCAAAACTGAACCAGAAAGAGACAGAAATCATGTCAGACCAATCACAAGTACCAAAAATTAAAACTTTGATAAAAAAATTTTCCATCAAGCAAAATTCCAGTGCCAGATGACGTCATAGGTGAATTCTATCCAAAGTTTAGAGAAGAACTAACACTGGTTCTCCTCAAACTCTTCCAAAAAATTACAAAGGGAGGAACACTCCCAAACTCATTCACTAAGGCTACTGTCATGCTAACACCAAAACCAAACAAAGATATATTAAAAAAAAAAAAAAAGGAAAATATCACTGATGAACATAAATGCACAAACCCAGAATAAACATTAGCAAAAAAAAAATCCAACAACAAATTAGAGGGATCATACACCATGATGAAGTGAGGTTTAGCTCAGGGATGCAAGGATTCTTCAATATACAGAAATCAATCAATATGTTACACCATGAAACCAAACTGAAACATAAAACCCATAAAACCATTTCGGTAGATGCAGAAAAAGATTTTGACAAAATTGAACACCCATTTATGATAAAAATTCTCCTGAAAAGGGGTACGGAAGGAACCCAACTCAATATAATAAAGGCCATATTCAACAAACCCATAATAAACATTATTCTCAATGTTGAAAAAGTGCAAGCATTTCCTCTCAGATCAGGAACAAGACAAGGATACCCACTCTCATCATTATTATTCAACCACTTTGGATGTCATGGCCACAGCCATTAGAGAAGAAAAAGAAATTAAAGAAATTCAGATTGGAAAAAAAGTAAAACTCTAACTTTTAAAGCCAACATGATACTATATATGGCAAACCTTAAAATGTCAACAGAAAACTACTAAAGCTTAACAATGAATTTAGTATAGCTGCAGGATACAAAATTAAGACACAGAAATCCCTGGCTTTCCTATACACCAGTAAAGAAAAATCAGAAAGATAAATTGGGAAACTGCATTCAACATTGAAACAAAAAGAAAAAATATACCTAGGATTAAACCTATCAGGTTGGTACAAAAGTAACTGCAGTTTTGCATACCTGAATATTGCTGTTTGATATTGGGATACATTCTTAAATAAATGCTGTTATGTTTTACATAACTTTAATGCACATTCCTTGCTTTATGCTTTTTTGCTAATGATATTACTTGCTGTTTATTTTATGTTTGCTTACATGGACATCATCAGATGGTCAACACCAATATCAGATTGATTATATTCTTTGCAGCCAAAGATGGAGAAGCTCTATACAGTCAACAAAAACAAGACCAGGAGCTGACTGTGGCTCAGATCATGAACTCCTTATTACCAAATTCAGACTTAAATTGAAGAAAGTAGGGAAAACTGCTAGACCATTCAGGTATGACCTAAATCAAACCCCTTATGATTATACAGTGGAAGTGAGAAATAGATTTAAGGGCCTAGATCTGATAGATAAGAGTGTCTGATGAACTATGGAATGAGGTTTGTGACATTCTACAGGGATCAAGGAGACAGGGATCAAGACCATCCCCATGAAAAAAAAATGCAAAAAAAGCAAAATGGCTGTCTGGGGAGGCCTTACAAATAGCTATGGAAAGAAGAGAGGCGAAAAGCAAAGGAAAAAAAGAAAGATAGCAAGAAGAGATAAGAAAGCCTTCTTCAGTGATCAATGCAAAGAAATAGAGGAAAAGAACAGAATGAGAAAGACTAGAGAACTCTTCAAGAAAATTAGAGATACCAAGGGAACATTTCATGCAAAGATGGGCTTGATAAAGGACAGAAATGGTACGGACCTAACAGAAGCAGAAGATATTAAGAAGAGGTGGTAAGAATACACGGAAGAACTGTACAAAAAAGATTGGGAAAATGCTTCCACAACTAGGAGAAGGCAGAAAATGCTTTCCAAGAGTTCGCTGAATCCCCATGCATGATTTTTATGAATAACAAGCTTATTTCTTATTGGCAAAAATGTGTTGACTACAATGGTTCCTATTTTGATCAAGAAAAGATGTGCTTGAGCCTAGTTATAATGATTTAAAATTCAGGGTCCAAAACTGCAATTATGTTTGTACTAACCTAATACCCAAGGAAACAAAAGACTTGCATACACAAAACTATGACACTGATGAAAGAAATTAAAGATGACAAACAGATGGAGAGATACATCATGTTCTTGGATGGAAGAATCAATATTCTGAAAATGACTATACTTCCCAAAGCAACCTACAGATTCAATGCACTATCAAATTACCAATGGAATTTTTCACAGAGGTAGAACAAAACATTTCAAAAATTGTTCAGTTCAGTCACTCAGTCGTGTACAACTCTTTGCAACCCCATGAATCGCAGCACGCCAGGCCTCCCTGTTCATCACCATCTCTCGGAGTTCACTCAGACTCATGCCCATTGACTCGGTGATGCCATCCAGTCGTCTCATCCTCTGTCATCCCCTTCTCCTCCTGCCCCAAATCCCTCCCAGCATCAGAGCCTTTTCCAATAAGTCAACTCTTTGCACGAGGTGGCCAGAGTCCCATTGACTCGGTGATGCCATCCAGTCGTCTCATCCTCTGTCATCCCCTTCTCCTCCTGCCCCAAATCCCTCCCAGCATCAGAGCCTTTTCCAATAAGTCAACTCTTTGCACGAGGTGGCCAGAGTACTGGAGTTTCATGCATGAAACTCCAGTTTAGCATCATTCCTTCCAAAGAAATCCCAGGGCTGATCTCCTTTAGAATGGACTGGTTGGATCTCCTTGCAGTCCAGTAGAAACTGAAAAGATGCCAAATAGTCAAAAAATCTTGAGAAACAAAAGTGGAGCCGGAGGAATCAAACTTCCTGGTTTAAGACTATACTACAAAGCTACAGTCATCAAAATAGTACAGAACTGGAACAACAAAAAAAAAGAAATATAGATCAATAGAAAAATAAAGTCCTGAGATAAACTCACACATGTATGGGCATCTTATTTTTTAGCATCATTCCTTCCAAAGAAATCCCAGGGCTGATCTCCTTTAGAATGGACTGGTTGGATCTCCTTGCAGTCCAATAGAAACTGAAAAGATGCCAAATAGTCAAAAAATCTTGAGAAACAAAAATGGAGCTGGAGGAATCAAACTTCCTGGTTTCAGACTATACTACAAAGCTACAGTCATCAAAATAGTACAGAACTGGAACAACAACAAAAAAAAAGAAATATAGATCAATAGAAAAATAAAGTCCTGAGATAAACTCACACATGTATGGGCATCTTATTTTTAACAAAGAAGGCAAGGCTATACAAAGGAGAAAAAACAGCCTCTTCAGTAAATGCTGGGGAAACTGAACAGCTACACGCAAAAGAATGAAATTACAATACTTCCTAACACTGCACACACACACAAAACAAACCAGATTAAAGGCCACAATGTAGTGCCTGAAACTATAAAACTCAGAGGAAAGCACAGGCAAACCACTCTTTGACATAAATCACAGCAAAATTCTCTTTGACCCACCTCCTAGAATAATGGAAATGAAAACAAAAATTAATATGTGGGACATAATCAAATTTTCCTTTGTTTCATGTAAATAAGATGAAAAGACAATCCTCAGAATGGAAAAAAATAATTGCAACTGAAACAAAGGATTAGTCCAACAAAGGATTAATCTCCAAAATATACTAGACCAGTAGGACCTTATCTTCCTTCTAAGTTGCTACCTATCAAAACCAAATCCTATATCACTGCCTAACACAGATCAAGGCGCTGTCAGCCCGAGACACAGCTTCCCTTCTACCCACTGAGCCCCAAAATCAGTACTGCATATTTTAGGCTTTTGGTTATTATGTCATCCATTCCTGGTACTAATTTCTGATTCCATCATATTCTATCATAAAAAACAACGCTACAATTTCGGTGGCCCAGAGCAACAAATGTCTACTCTCTTGCTTTGCAAGGTTGGTGGGCATAGCGCTGTGTCATCTTCAAGCTGGTTTTGCTTCATTAAGGGTCTGACTCACACATAGGGGAGGGGCGAGAGAGCTCAGAAGGGTCTTGTACTTGCCTTTCAATGCTCAGGTCTGAGACTGACACCCATTGCTTCTGCCGAAAATTCATGACCTTACCCACTACCAAGTCCCTTAGACTCCCCGATCTTCTCATCTGTAAACTGTAACAATATCTACCTCTAGGATATCTGTGAGGCTTCAATAGGATAATGTGTGTAAAGAGTGGGTAAAATGAAAACCCCATCTTACCCTGTCCTTTCTCAACTTGCTGCCCACTGGTCTTCTGTTGTGCCCCTGGCTGCTATAGCAGTGTGAAGTCTTACTTCTCCCAGCAGATCTGGCCTAAGAAGAGGCACCTTTCTTTCCACTATCATCAGTGACAACCATCTATAATCACATCTGCTGTGTCACTTAGGATGGTCTTTTCTTTTTACTGTACCATGCATTTTAAAGTGCCTTCCTGGCTGCTATAGCAGTGTGAAGTCTTACTTCTCCCAGCAGATCTGGCCTAAGAAGAGGCACCTTTCTTTCCACTATCATCAGTGACAACCATCTATAATCACATCTGCTGTGTCACTTAGGATGGTCTTTTCTTTTTACTGTACCATGCATTTTAAAGTGCCTAATACACCTTATTCAGAGAAGGCAATGGCACCCCACTCCAGTATTCTTCCCTGGAAAATCCCATGGATGGAGGAACCTGGTAGGCTGCAGTCCATGAGGTTGTGAAGAGTTGAACATGACTGAGCAATTTCACTTTCATGCATTGGAGAAGGAAATGGTAACCCACTCCAGTGTTCTTGCCTGGAGAAGCCCAGCAATGGGGGAGCCTGGTGGGCTGCCATCTATGGGGTCACACAGAGTCAGACACGACTGAAGCAACTTAGCAGCAGCAGCAATACACCTTACTATTGTGTGTTGTGTGTGTGTGTTTGTGCTCAGTCATGTCTGACTGTTGCAACCCATGAACTAGCCCACAAGGTGCCTCTGTCCATGGGATTTCCCTCTGAGTGCTGAAGAATTTATGCTTTTGAACTGTGATGTTGAAGGACACACTTGAGAGTCCCTTGGACTGCAAGTAGATCCAGCCAGTCCATTCTGAAGGAGATCAGCCCTGGGATTTCTTTGGAAGAAATTATGCTAAAGCTGAAACTCCAGTACTTTGGCCACCTCATGCGAAGAATTGACTCATTGGGAAAGACTCCGATGCTGGGAGGGATTGGGGGTAGGAGGAGAAGGGAACGACAGAGGATGAGATGGCTGGATGGCATCACTGACTCGATGGATGTGAGTCTGAGTGAGCTCCAGGAGTTGGTGATGGACAGGGAGGCCCGGCGTGCTGCGATTTATGGGTTGCAAAGAGTTGGACATGACTGAGTGACTGAATTGAACTGAACTGAGGGAAATAATGTTAGACAAAAAAAGTAAATATAAGTGATTTTCGTATTTGAGTCCAAATAGGTCATAAAGCAATAGAGACAACTCGCAACATCAACGATGCATTTAGCTCAGAACTGCTAACAAACATACAGTGCAGTGGTGGTTCAATAATTTTTGCAAAGTGGATGAAAGCCTTGAAGATGAGTAGCACAGTGGCTGGCCATTGGAAGTGACAATGACCCAATGAGATGATCATCAAAGCTGACCCTCTTAGCACTACCTGAGAAGCTGGCAAGGAACTCAACATTGATCGTTCTACAGCATTTGAAGCAAATTCAAAAGGTGAAACAGCTTGATAATATGTGCTTCATGAACTGATCAAAATTTTTTTAATGATTGTTTTTAAGTGTTGTATTCTCTTATTTGACACAACAACAATGAACCATTTCTTGATCGAATTGTGAAATGCAATAAAAAGTGGATTTTATATGCAACCAATGATGACCAGCTCAGTAGTTGGATGGAGAAGAAATTCCAAAGCACTTCCCAAAGCCTCAGTTCAGTTCAGTTCAGTTCCTAACTTGCACCAAAGAAAGGTCATGGTCACTGTTTGGTGGTCTGCTGCCAGTCTGATCCACTATAGGTTTCTGAATCCCAGTGAACCAATTATATCTGATAAGTATGCTCAGAGATGTACTGAAACCTGCAATACCTGCAGCTGACATTGGTCAACAGAAAGCAACCAGTTCTTCATGACAGTGCCCAACTGCATGTTGTACAACCAACACTTCAAAAGTTGAATGAATTGGGCTGCGAAATTTTGCCTCATCTTTCACATTTACCTGACCTCTTACCAACAGACTACCACTTCTTCAGGCATACTTCTGGCGGGAAAATGCTTCCACAACTAGGAGAAGGCAGAAAATGCTTTCCAAGAGTTCGCTGAATCCCCATGCATGATTTTTATGAATAACAAGCTTATTTCTTATTGGCAAAAATGTGTTGACTACAATGGTTCCTATTTTGATCAAGAAAAGATGTGCTTGAGCCTAGTTATAATGATTTAAAATTCAGGGTCCAAAACTGCAATTATGTTTGTACTAACCTAATACCCAAGGAAACAAAAGACTTGCATACACAAAACTATGACACTGATGAAAGAAATTAAAGATGACAAACAGATGGAGAGATACATCATGTTCTTGGATGGAAGAATCAATATTCTGAAAATGACTATACTTCCCAAAGCAACCTACAGATTCAATGCACTATCAAATTACCAATGGAATTTTTCACAGAGGTAGAACAAAACATTTCAAAAATTGTTCAGTTCAGTCACTCAGTCGTGTACAACTCTTTGCAACCCCATGAATCGCAGCACGCCAGGCCTCCCTGTTCATCACCATCTCTCGGAGTTCACTCAGACTCATGCCCATTGACTCGGTGATGCCATCCAGTCGTCTCATCCTCTGTCATCCCCTTCTCCTCCTGCCCCAAATCCCTCCCAGCATCAGAGCCTTTTCCAATAAGTCAACTCTTTGCACGAGGTGGCCAGAGTACTGGAGTTTCATGCATGAAACTCCAGTTTAGCATCATTCCTTCCAAAGAAATCCCAGGGCTGATCTCCTTTAGAATGGACTGGTTGGATCTCCTTGCAGTCCAGTAGAAACTGAAAAGATGCCAAATAGTCAAAAAATCTTGAGAAACAAAAGTGGAGCCGGAGGAATCAAACTTCCTGGTTTAAGACTATACTACAAAGCTACAGTCATCAAAATAGTACAGAACTGGAACAACAAAAAAAAAGAAATATAGATCAATAGAAAAATAAAGTCCTGAGATAAACTCACACATGTATGGGCATCTTATTTTTAACAAAGAAGGCAAGGCTATACAAAGGAGAAAAGACAGCCTCTTCAGTAAATGCTGGGGAAACTGAACAGCTACACGCAAAAGAATGAAATTACAATACTTCCTAACACTGCACACACACACAAAACAAACCAGATTAAAGGCCATAATGTAGTGCCTGAAACTATAAAACTCAGAGGAAAGCACAGGCAAACCACTCTTTGACATAAATCACAGCAAAATCCTCTTTGACCCACCTCCTAGAATAATGGAAATGAAAACAAAAATTAATATGTGGGACATAATCAAATTTTCCTTTGTTTCATGTAAATAAGATGAAAAGACAACCCTCAGAATGGAGAAAAAATAATTGCAACTGAAACAAAGGATTAGTCCAACAAAGGATAAATCTCCAAAATATACAAGTGGTTCATGCAGCTCAGCAGCAGAAAAACAAACAACCCAGTCAAAAAGTGGTCAGAAGACCTAAAAAGACATTTCTCCAAAGAAGACATGCAGATGACCAACAAACAGATAAAAAGATGTACATCTTGAACATGTACCTTTGAAAAATTTTTTCCATCTGGCTCCTAGTCACTAGACCAGTAGGACCTTATCTTCCTTCTAAGTTGCTACCTATCAAAACCAAATCCTCTATCACTGCCTAACACAGATCAAGGCGCTGTCAGCCTGAGACACAGCTTCCCTGTACCCACTGAGCCCCAAAATCAGTGCTGCATATTTTAGGCTTTTGGTTATTATGTCATCCATTCCTGGTACTAATTTCTGATTCCATCATATTCTATCATAAAAAACAAACCTACAATTTCGGTGGCCCAGAGCAACAAATGTCTACTCTCTTGCTTTGCAGTATCCATAGCAGGTTGGTGGGCATAGTGCTGTGTCATCTTCAAGCTGGATTTGCTTCATTAAGGGCCTGACTCACACATAGGGGAGGGGCGAGAGAGCTCAGAAGGGTCTTGTACTCGCCTTTCAATGCTCAGGTCTGAGACTGACAGCCATTGCTTCTGCCAAAAATTCATGACCTTACCCACTACCAAGTCCCTTAGACTCCCCGATCTTCTCATCTGTAAACTGCAACAATATCTACCTCTAGGATATCTGTGAGGCTTCAATAGGATAATGTGTGTAAAGAGTGGGTAAAATGAAAACCCCATCCTACCCTGTCCTTTCTCAACTTGCTGCCCACTGGTCTTCTGTTGTGCCCCTGGCTGCTATAGCAGTGTGAAGTCTTACTTCTCCCAGCAGATCTGGCCTAAGAAGAGGCACCTTTCTTTCCACTGTCATCAGTGACAACCATCCATAATCACATCTGCTGTGTCACTTAGGACGGTCTTTTCTTTTTACTGTACCATGCATTTTAAAGCGCCTAATACACCTTATTCGGAGAAGGCAATGGCACCCACTCCAGTATTCTTCCCTGGAAAATCCCATGGATGGAGGAGCCTGGTAGGCTGCAGTCCATGAGGTTGCGAAGAGTTGAACACGACTGAGCAATTTCACTTTCATGCATTGGAGAAGGAAATGGTAACCCACTCCAGTGTTCTTACCTGGAGAAATCCAGGAACGGGAGAGCCTGGTGGGCTGCCGTCTATGGGGTCGCACAGAGTCAGACACGACTGAAGCGACTTAGCAGCAGCAGCAATACACCTTACTATCGTGTGTTGTGTGGGTGTGTTTGTGCTCAGTCATGTCTGACTGTTGCAACCCATGAACTAGCCCACAAGGTGCCTCTGTCCATGGGATTTCCCAGGCAAGAATACTGGAATGAGTTGCCATTTCCTACTCCAGAGGATCTTCCTGATTCAGGGATAAAACCCACATCTCTTGCATTGGCATGTGGGTTCTTTACCACTTGAACCACCTGGAAAGCCCCTACATCTTATTTTTATTTGCCTTGAATTCCATTAAGGGGCATTCAACACAACATTAGATCTGATGTTGCTTTTATTGTTGATGACAATCTGAAGTAGGCTCTGGGATACTGTCACACAATCCACAAAACCCAACCCTGTGGGGAATGCAGGTTGGTTGCTTGGCACCATGTTTTATTTTGACAGCCAATCTCCCTCTCTGGAACACAGCACTCCAGCTAGCAAAGCTATTTCTTTATATACTTTTGAATTATCTTTTATTGCACAACAGTGGTTGCTGAATCTATCCATCAGTGAAAGATTTCAGCTTTCTTTTTCCCCTCAAAAAAGAAAAAAAAAAAAATCCTTTGGCATATGGTCACACTGAAACTCTTTGGGATGAAAAAAGGTAGTATAATTAAATGAAGATGTTTTGGAAATGCAACTAACTGTTGTCATTAAAAGCCAATATCTGATGAACATTTGAGGAACAACAAGCCCACAATGACTAATAAGCAAGCACTTAGAATCATATTGGAAGAAACTGAGTTTTCTAGAAAGCAGTAGCTATAATTAAAGCAAAAATGTAATTATGAGGCATCAAAGACCTATTTTTGAAAGAGAAGGAATTTTATCAACATTTCTGAAACAGAAAAAGCAAAAGCAGGGCAAGCTTTCAATGTGTACCTTTTCCCCCAACAGAATCAGAACAGCTCTTAAAGGATTCTGCAAGTGTGGAGAGAAGCTGGAGCTTCTTCAAGGCAAGGCACTGGCATGTATGCTGGGCAGAGTTTACTCAGAGACTCACAGCTGCTCCCACCAGAGAGTTAACTATCTCTTTCTATTCTTCTCCTCCCCTTTGAGAGCTGTTATCCAAAATGAGGTGTTTATTCACACAATGAAGTATGGAAATGTGATACGCACACGGCCACATTTCTGGGAATGATTTCCCTTTAATGAGAGACAAAACCAACAAAGCCCATGGACACTAATCAAGGATGACAGGACTTCAGTGATGACCACAGTCGAGGCTATGGCATGCGCATTTCTCCATCCACTCCCCCATCACACCATAGGGCAAGACCATCTGTCTGGTCTGTACAGAAACATGATGGAGACAGAACAGCTTGGACTGTGTTCAGTCCAGGCCACTGGGCTTTTGGTTTGGTTCAGTCCAATGTACCCTCAAAGCTCCATTTCCTTACTTGTTAAGTGGATAAAAACTCACAGGGCTGCCATGAGAACAGGAGATAAAGTGCAAGTAAACTAGACACAAATGGGATAAGCATGTGTCTACATATCTTTGTTTTTTTTACCACAGTTGTTTCAACAATCCCATTCTACTAGTTATGTTTAGTGGGTAAACCTTAGTTTTACAACATCCAAAACTGTATATAACTATCTCAGTAAAAATTATAATAGACTTGGCAAATTATTCCCAAATCCTAAAAAGATACGAACACAGGCCATTCCACCATGATTTTATGAGAGTCAAACTGCTCCAAAGGTTGGCCTCCTCTCTGCTGACCTCTAAATAACTCACACAATACAAATTTTAATTCAATCTGGATTTTAATTCACCCCACTAAAATGTAAGCTTCCCAGGCAGGTCTATGTCAGCAGAAAAGAATCTAAAGAAGTGGGTGTTTGGCAAATGTATGTGGATAGATGCATAGGAAGGTTAAACAAATGGATGAACGGATAGATCATACCCCTTCAATAATCACAGTCACTTCAAGTGACCTCGCTGTACCCTTCTGCGTACATTCAGTCTTTGGGGTCCCGTTCAAACTGTAAGTTATCTATTTGGTAGACATATTTCTCCCCAACAAGACACCAAGTTATTTGAGAGCAGAGGTTGGGTATAAGTTATCTTTATTTCTCCAATTGCACATGGATGGTGCTTAATAAATATCTGTTGCCTCACTGTAGACAATGGCAAAGAAAATGTGCCAAGATGTTCAATCAGACAAAAGACATTTGACATCTAAAAGGATGAAAACTACCTTTGTTATTAACACATTAGTATACCTACTTTATTCATTAGCATATTACAACTCTCAACAAATGTTTTACTCACATATAAAAAAAAAAGATTCCATAGATGCCCTATTAGGCAAAATCAACATGTGGGGTTAACATGGTCCTTAGAAGTTTGGAAAGTAGAGAGAAAGGAACTCCAAGTCATTGCTATGAGCCAGGCCCATTTGTGCCCAACATCTTATTAGAAGTAGGTAGACTGACATTTGAGACCACACTGATGTTACTGAAACAATTCCCCAGCTTTCCTGAAATGGTAAACACAGTCTTCCAAATACCAAAATGAGTGACAGGGAGAGGGTATGAATTAAACTACTTAGGTGCAGAAGGTATACTGCTTTAAAGAGCTTCAAGCATAATCATCAGCTTATTATCTACTTTGTTTAATGGTGGATCTCTCGCTAAACAGTCACCTCCTAGCACCCAGGCCTAATGGACTGATGTAAGATTGGGGAACCAGGCCAGCAGTATGTGTAGTGGTACCTTCTCCAAAGCACAGGTTGTCTGTAACTGCAGATGGTAGCCAAAAGTTACTCTGAAATGATGCTGCTTTGGCTTTCTCTTCAATTTGTTTTCCTTTATGCTGTTTTACCTGGTGGCTCAGATGGTAAAGCCCCTGTCTACAATGCGGGAGACCCGGGTTCGATCCCTGGGTTGGGAAGATCCCCTGGAGAAGGAAATGGCAATCCACTCCAGTACTATTGCCTGGAAAATCCCATGGACAGAAGAGCCTGGTAGGTTACAGTCCATGGGGTCGCAAAGAGTCGGACACGACTGAGCAACTTCACTTTCACTTTCATGCTGTTTTACCAGATTCAGAGCAGGGCCACACACATAAGTAAATTCCTCTACATGCTGAATAATAATTCCTTAACAATGCAGATATTGGGCTTGAATCCACTTCTAGCTGTGGGAATTTGAACAAATTACATCACCTTTCTGTGCCTCGGTTTCTTTATACAAGAAAGAAGAAAACAATGACAATATATTTCACAATGTGGTTCTAAAACTCAAATGGAGTACTGCATATGAAATACTTAGTACAGTGTCTGGCTCATAAAGGTTTGTATCTATATCATCCCCCATAACTCAGTTGGTAAAGAATCCGCCTGCAATGCAGGAGACCCTGGTTTGATTCCTGGGTCAGGAAGATCTGCTGGAGAAGGGATAGGCTACCCACTCCAGTATTCTTGGGTTTAACTTGTGACCCAGCTGGTAAAGAATACATTTGCAATGTATGGGGATCTTCCCAACACAGGGATCGAGCCCAGGTCTCCTGCATTGTAGGCAGATTCTTTACCAGTTGAGCTGCAAGGGAAGCCCAAACAATCTCAAAATGTGTATGGAGACACAAAAGACCCCAAATAGCCAGAGCAGTCTCAAGAAAGAAAAGGAGAGCTGGAAGAATCAGGCTTCCTGACTTCAGACTATACTACAAAGTTATAGTCATCAAAAAGCATGGTACTGGCACAAACATAGAAATATAGATCAATGGAACAGCACAGAAAACACTGAAATAACACCATGCACTTATGATCAATTAACATATGACAAAGGAGTCAAAACAATACAGTGTCTGACAGTCTCTTCAACAAAAGATCTGGGAAAACTGGACAGCTACATGTAGAAAAATGAAATTAGCTCATACTTTTATAGCATACACAAAAATAAGCCCAAAATGAATTAAAGACCAAAATGTGAGTCTGGACACTATAAAATTCCTAGAGGAAAACATAAGCAAGACACTCTCTGACATATATCAGAGCAACATCTTTTTTGATCCATTTCCCAGAATGCTGGAAATAAAAGCAAAAATAAACAAATGAGACTGACTGAAACACAGAAGATTTTGCACAGAAAAGGAAACAATAAACAAAGCAAAAAGACAACCCACAGACTGGGAAAAATATTTGCAAATAATGTGACTGATAGGGATTAGTTCCAAAAATATACAGATAACTCACAATGCTTAACAACATCAAAACAAACTACCCACTCAAAAAAAAAAATGGGCAAAAGACCTAAATAGACATCTCTCCAAAGAAGACATACAGATGGCCAACAGGCACATGAAAAGATGTTCAACATCACCAATTATTAGAGACATGCTAACCAAAACTATAAGGAGATACCACCTCACATCAGCCAGAATGGCCATTATCAAAAAGTCCACAAACAGTCAATGCTGGAGAGGGTTTAGAGAGAAGAGAATCCTCCTAAATTTTTGGTGGAAATGTAAATTAGTACAGCCACTATGTAGAACAGTATGGAGGTTCCTTAAAAAACTAAAAAAGAGCTACATATGACTGTGCAATCCCATTCCTGGGCATATTTCTTGAGAAAAACATGATCTGAAAGTATCCAAACACCCCAACATTCAGTGAAGCACTGTTTACAATAGCCAAGACAGAGAAGTAACATAAAGCTTCATTAACAGAGGAATGGATAAAGAAGATGCGGTGTATATATACAATGGAATATCACTCAGCTATTAAAAAGAATGAAATAATGCCATTTGCAGCAATGTGGGTGGACATACAGAGTATCATACTGAGTGAAGTTAGCCAGTGAAGGGGAAATGTCATATGAAATGCCTTATATGTGGAATCTCAAAATAAATGACACAAATGAACTTACAAAACAGAAAGAGACTCACAGACTTAGTAAACTAACTTATAGTTGCCAGGGGGAGGGCACAGTAGGAATTCTGGGATTTTCATGTGTACGCTGCTGTATATAGAATGGATAACAAACCAGGACTATCGTATAGCACATGGAACTGTGCTCAGTGTCATGTGGCAGCCTTGATTGGAGAGGGGTTTGTGGGAGAATGGATACATGTATATGTATGGCTGAGTCTCCCTTTGCTGTTCACCTGAAACTATCACGACTTTGTCAACTGGTTACATCCCAATACAAAATAAAAAGCTCAAAATAAAAATGCCAGTGGAGGTCAGCTAGGTTAGATGTAAGAAAAAGAACTATATGTGCATGACTATGAAGGATAACAGGCAATAAAGAGAAGTGGGGACAGGGATACGAGAAGGAGCAATCGACCTGTTGAAAGGGAGCAGCTACTCCTCAGTTCATAGCAAATTTGCCATGTAAAAACAGTGTATTAGGCTTTTTGAAATCTGGAAATACATGGTTTTTTACATATAATTTCCTAACATTTAAACAGTAGCAAAGGATTTAACTGTTTAAACATCATGTGTCACAAACAGACTTGAAGGTGGTCCTCCACGATCCCCAACCCCTGGTGTTCATATTTTTGTTTAATCTCCATTTCTTCAGTGTGAGCAGAAACTACATCTTGCTTATATTGAAGAAAACACAGAAAGGTAACAGGACATCATTCCAATGATTCTGTGACCTTGTATAAGGGTCTAGAGACCCTTGTTGTGGACGGATGAAGTGAGCAGACAAGCAGGGAGAGCCCATATGCCAGGGATTTGAGGCTTTCCCAAGAGTGGACTCCAGAGCTTAGGGTGGTCTCTATAAACAACCTGAGTAATCGTGGAAGCCAATTCTTACCCAGCTGAGCCTCCAGATGAGAACACCTTCAGAGGACACTTAGATTGCAGACTTCTTAGACCCTAAGCAAAGGACCCAGTTAAGCTACATCTAGACTCATGACCCATAAATATTAAGAAATAATAAATGTGTGCATTTTAAGTCACTAGTTTGTACTCATTTGTTATATAACAGTATGTAACTAATAAATTCACAATTTAAAAGGAACAAATCACATCTAAAGGACATAATTCCTCATGAACAGCTAATAGCATCTGCTGTATTCCATTAAACCTGGCATCAATATTTGCCAGAATTTTAAGACTATCTAGGCTGCGAGTTCAAAGCCCTAAGTTTCAACATACTATATGCAAGCTGAGTTTTTTCCACTTGATTTTCCTCAATAGTCAATCAAGAGGGTGATTGAAACATAACCCTGAATTTTGCTATCACACAGACTTTTGATCATTTTTACTGATCCATTGTGGCCTAAGTAATAACACAATTAGCTTCAGAGTTAGATTCTAAAAAAGAACTAAACAGACATTTCTCCAAAGAAGACATACAGATGGTTAACAAACACATGAAAAGATGCTCAACATCGCTCATTATTAGAGAAATGCAAATCAAAACCACAATGAGGTATCATCTCATGCCAGTCAGAATGGCTGCTGTCAGAAAGCCTACAAACAGTAAATGCTGGAGAGGGTGTGGAGAAAAGGGAACCCTCTTACACTGTTGGTGGGAATACAAACTAGTACAGCCACTATGGAGAACAATGTGGAGATTCCTTAAAAAACTAGAAATAGAACTGCCATATGACCCAGCAATCCCACTGCTGAGCATACACACCAAGTAAATCAGAACTGAAAGAGAAATGTGTGTCCCAATGCAGCTCTGTTTACAATACCTAGGACATAGAAGTAACCTAGATGTCCATCAGCAAATGAATGGATAAGAAAGTTGTGATACATATAAACAATGGAATATTACTCAGCTATTAGAAAGAATGCATCTGAGTCAGTTCTAATGAGGTGGATGAAACTGGAGCATATTATAACAAAGTGAAGTAAGTCAGAAAGAAAAATAACAATACATTATATTAAAACATATATATGGAATTTAGAAAGATGGTAATGATGACCCTTATTTGACACAGTAGAAGAGACACAGATATAAAGAACAGACTTTCAGACTCTGTGCAAGAAGGCGAGGGTGGGATGATTTGAGAGAATAGCACTGAAGCATGTATATTACCATGTTTGAAACAGATGACCAGTCCAAGTTCAATGCATGAAACAGGGCACTCAAAGCCAGGGCACTGGGATAACCCAGAGGGATGGGATGGGAAGGGAGGTGGGAGGGGAGTTCAGGACAGGAGAACACATGTACATCCATGTCTAATTCATGTCAATGTATGGCGAAGGTAACCATACATTATTATAAAGCAATTAGCCTCCAAATAAAATAAATTAATTTTTAAAAAGATTTACTGGGCATGATTCACCCATCAGAACAAGATCAAGTTTCCCCCACAGTCAGTCTCTCCCATCCAGAAGCTTCCATAAGCAGCTTAACCATATTCATCAGAGAGCAGACAGAATGAAAACCACAATCACAGAAAACTAACCAAACTGATCACATGGATCACAGCCTTATCTAACTCCATGAAACTATGAGCCATGCCACGTAGGGCCGCCCAAGATGGATGGGTCATGGTGGAGAGTACTGACAAAATGTGATCCCCTGGAGAAGGGAATGGCAAACCACTTCAGCATTCTTGCCTTGAGAACACCATGAACAGTATGAAAAGGCACAAAGATAGGACACTGAAAGATGAACTCCCCAGGATGGTAGGTACCCAATATGCTACTGGAGAAGAGTGGAGAAATAACTCCAGAAAGAATGGAGAGATGGAGCCAAAGCAAAAACAATGCCAAGTTGTGGATGGGACTGGTGATAGAAGTAAAGTCTGATGTTGTAAAGAGCAATATTGCATAGGAACCTGGAATGTTAGGTCAGTGAATCAAGGTAAACTGGAGTGGTCAAACAGGAGATGATAAGAGTGAACATCGATATTTTAGGAATCAATGAACTAAAATGGACAGGAATGGGCAAATTTAATTCCGATGACCATTATATACACTACTGTGGGCAAGAATCCCATAGAAGAAATGGAGTAGCCCTTATAATAAACAAAACAGTCCAAAATGCAGCACTTGGGTGCAATCTTAAAAAGAACAGAACAATCTCTATTCATTTCTAAGGCAAACCATTCAATATCAGTAATGCAAGTCTATGCTTCAATCACTAATGCCGAAGAAAATGAACTTGAATGGATCTATGATGACCTACAAGACCTTCTAGAACTAACACCAAAAAAAAGATGTTCTTTTCATCACAGAGGACTGGAATGTAAAAGAAGAAATTTGAAAGCTACCTGGAGTAACAGGCAAGTTTGGTCTTGAAGTAAAAAATGAAGCAGTGCAAAGGCTAACAGTTTTGCCAAGAGGATGCACTGGACATAGCATACACCCTCTTTCAACAACACAAGAGCTGACTATACACATGGACATCACCAGATGATCAATACCAAAATCAGATTGATTATATTCTTTGTAGCCAAAGATGAAAAAGTTCTATACAGTCAACAAAATCAAGACTGGGAGCTGACTGAGTCTCAGATCATGAACTCCTCACTACAAAATTCAGACATAAATTTAAGAAAGTAGGGAAAACCACTAGACCACTTAGTTCTGATCTACATCAAGTCCCTTACGATTATACAGTGGGAGCACAAAAAGATTTAAAAGATTAGATCTGATAGACAGTGCCTGAAGAACGATGGACAGAGGTTATACAGGAAGCAATGAACAAGACCAACCTCAAGAAAAAGAAATGCAAAAATGCAAAATGGTTCTCTAAGGAGGCCTTACCAAGAGCTGAGGAAAGAAGAGAAGCGAAAGGCAAAGGAGAAAAGGAAAGATATACTCATCTGAATACAGTTTTCCAAAGAATAGTAAGGAGAGATAAGAAAGCCTTCCTAGTGATCAATGCAAAGAAATAGAGAAAAGGGATAGAATGGAAAAGACTAGAGATCTCTTCAAGAAAACTAGAGATACCAAGGGAAGATTGCATGCAAAAGAAAGAAAAAGAAAAGTGAAGTCACTCAGTCATGTCTGACTCTTTGCGACCCCATGGACTGTATCCTACTAGGCTCCTCCATTCATGGAATTTTCCTGGAAGGAGTACTGGAGTGGGTTGCCATTTCATGCAAAGATGGGTGCAATAAAGGTCAGAAATGCTAAGGACCTAAAGAAGGAGAAGATATTAAAAAGAGGGTGGCAAGATACACAGAAGAATTATACAAAAAAGATTTTCATGACCCCAGATAACCACGATGGTGTGATCATTCACCTAGAGTCAGACATCCTGAAATGTGAAGTAAAATGGGCCTTAGGAAGCATTACTACGAACAAAGCTAATACAGTTGATGGAATTCCAGCTGAATTATTTCAAGTCGTTAAAGATGATGCTGTGAAAGTGCTGCACTCAATAGGCCAGCAAATTTGGAAAACTCAGCAGTGGCCACAGGACTGGAAAAGGTCAGTTTTCATTCCAATCCCAAAGAAAGGCAATGCCAAAGAATGCTCAAACTACCAAACAGTTGCAGTCATCTCACAATTCTCCAAGCGAGGCTTCAACAGTATGTGAACTGAGAACTCCAGATATTCAAGCTGAACTTAGAAAAGGCAGAGGAACCAGAGATCAAGTTGCCAACATCCGTTGGATTATATAAAAAGCTAGAGAGTTCCAGAGAAACAACTAATTCTGCTTTATTAATTATCCCAAAGCCTTTGACTCTGTGGATCACAACAAACTGGAAAATTGTTCAAGACAGGGGAATACCAGACAATCTCACCTGCCTCCTTAGAAATCTGTATGCAGGTAAAAGAAGCAACAATTAGAACCGGACATGGAACAGTAGACTGTTCCAAATAGGGAAAGGAGTACGTCAAGTCTGTATATTGTCACCCTGCTTATTTAACTTTCATGCAAACTACATCACATAAATGCCAGGCTGGATGAAGCACAAACTGGATTCAAGATTGCTGGGAGAAATATCAATAACCTCAGATATTTAGATGACACGCCTTTTATTGCAGAAAGCAATTAGGAACTAAAGAGCCTCTTGATGAAAGAGAAAGAGGAGAGTGAAAAAGTTGGCTTAAAACTCAGCATTCAAAAAACAAAAATCATGGCATCCAGTCCCATCACCTAATGGCAAACAGATGGGAAACAATGGAAACCATGACAGAGTTTATTTTGGGGGCATCAAAATCACTGCAGATGGTGACTGCAGCCAAGAAATTAAAAGCCTTTAAGAAATTAAAGGCTCCCTGGAAGAAAACCTATGACTAATCTCAGTTCAGTTCAGTCACTCAGTCGTGTATGACTCTTTGCGACCCCATGAATTGCAGCACGTTTGGCCTCCCTGTCCATCACCAACACCCAGAGTTTACCCAAACTCATGTCCATCAAGTTGGTGATGACATCCAGCCATCTCATCTTCTGTCGTCCCCTTCTCCTCCTGCCCCCAATCCCTCCCAGAATAAGGGTCTTTTCCAATGAATCAACTCTTTGCATGAGGTGACCAAAGTATTGGAGTTTCAGCTTCAGCATCAGTCCTTCCAATGAACACCCAGGACTGATGTCCTTTAGGATGGACTGGGTGGATATCCTTCCAGTCCAAGGGACTCTCAAGAGTCCTCCAACACCACAGTTCAAAAGCATCAATTCTTTAGCACTCAGCTTTCTTCATAGTCCAACTTTCACATCCATACATGACGATTTGAAAAACCATAGCCTTGACTAGATGGACCTTATTCAGCAAAGTAATGTCTCTGCTTTTGAATATGCTATCTAGGTTGGTTGATTATTCATTGGAAGGACTGATGCTGAAGCTGAAACTCCAATACTTTAGCCACCTGATGCGAAGTGCTGACTCATTTGAAAAGACCCTGATGCTGGGAAAGATTGAAGGCAGGAGAAGAAGGGGACAACAGAGGATGAAATGGTTGGATGACATCACAGACTTGATGGATATGATTTTCAGCAAGCTCCTTGAGTGGTGATGGACAGGGATACCTGGCCTGCTTCAGTCCATGGATCACAATGAGTCAGACTCACTGAGTGACTGAACTGAGCTGAACTGATCATTAAATTCAAAGGCACGCTGTGAGGATTGCTTCCCACAGGAGTGGTTGCACTGAGACAAGAACCTTACTTGTAGTCAACTGACACACTGTCCAGGCATGAAACATAGTAACTGACAATGCTGATGTAAGCACAAATTTGAGGAGTTTGGGGAATGCTGAAAGTGATAGTCACACAGTCATGTCCGACTCTTTGCATCTTCTCTGTTCCTGGAATTCTTCAAGAAAGAATACTGGGTAAGTAGCCTATCCCTTCTCCAGGGGATCTTCTAAACCAGGGACTGAACCCAGGTCTCCTGCATTGAAGACAGATTCTTTACTAACTGAGCCACCAGGGAAGCCCAAGAATACTGGAGTGGGTAACCTATCCCTTCTCCAGATGATCTTCCTGATCTAGGGATTGAACTGGGGCCTCCTGCATTGCAGGCAGATTCTTTACCAGTTCAGTACCAGGGAATCCACCAACTTTTCATCATTGTTTATTAATATCAGTGAGACTGATGAATCACATATAATAAAGGTAACAACCTTCAAGATAATTGTAGTGGGAATGGTGGTGTACCCAACCAGCAGAATATAACATATCCTGAACTGAAAAGAAAGTGCTAGTTACTTAGTCATGCCCAACTCTTTGCAATCTCATGTTCTGTAGCCCACCAGGCCCCTCTGTCCATGGAATTTTCCAGGTAAAAAAATACTGCAGTGTGTTGCCATTCTCTTCTCCAAGGGATCTTCCCCAAGCAGGGATTGTACCTGGAATTGGATTGTGCAGGAATGCACAATGGATTGTGCAGGAATTCTCCTGCATTGCAGGGGGATTCTTTACCATCTGAGCCAACCAGGGAACCCCAAAATATCCTGATCAAGACTCAGTTTGAGATATTTCAACCCATGGTATTTGGTGCATATATCAGTGACTCCTGGTCTGAAAGAATGAGTGCTTCCATATGGTGCCTAGTCTCTCCAGACCTGTGATGGAGCCTCTGATTAGCATGTCCCCTTTCTTCAACATTTCTGCTATACTGAATCCTTTTCCTGAAAAAAAATAAACAAACTCTAGCTTTACAGGCTTCCTTGGTAGATAAGCTGGTAAAGAATCCACCTGCAATGCAGGTGACCCCAGTTTGATTCCTGAGTCAGAAAGAAGCACTGGAGAAGGGAAAGGCTACCCACTCCAGTATTCTTGGCTTCCCTGGTATCTCAGCTTGTACAGAATCCACCTGCAGTGCAGGAGACCACAGTTCAATTCCTGGGTTGGGATGATCCCCTGGAGAAGGGAACGGCTACCCAATCTAGTATTCTGACCTGGAGAATTCCCTGGACTCTATAGTCCATGCGGTCACAAAGAGTCGGACATGACTGAGTGATTTTCATTTTCACTTTATACGCATCACCCTTGTGGGTCCTGTGGGGTTTCTTAGCAGTTAAATTCTGTCTATTAATAAATGCCACCAATGGTAAATTAGTATAACCAACTTAAATTGTGTTCAGGTAAATCACTATTTATATTTATTTCATTTCTTAAGTTTGTGATAATATGAAATAAAACTAAGGATACATTTTAACTTAAGAAAGATATCATATTTGTCTAAAATGCATATTTCCAGAATTCAAAGGATTGATAACATCTGCTTCTAACTCCATCTAATATCACTGCATCTAACAAAGATAATAAAATCTTTATCTAATAAGGATAATAAATTTCTTTGCAATAAAGCCTAAAAATGCTCATTACATCTGTGATTAGCACTATGATAGCATATTTCCACGGGTAAATAGAATAACCCTTTTGGGTAAAGATTCCCTTATTCCCTCAATAAATCTGTACTTTATATTATCTAATAAATTAACTTCTTTTCCTACTTTCCATTTTAAATCATTATTTTCATTCATCAACTGAACTATCCTGGCAACTAGTAGTGGAATGTTTATTCATGCTTACTTAGCTATTTTCATGACACATTTTTTAAATCAAAAGTTGCTTTTTTGAAGAGAGTACAGCAAAGGATCCATAAAAAAGCACTATATTGCAGCATTGGTATTATTCTGGGAATGTTACGTGTACTTTGCAGAGTAAAGTAAATGAAGAATTAAGTCAGGAAACTGGGATTTTCAACCATCAGAGAAAAGGTTGAAACTTATACAATTATATGACTGATGAAGTTAAACTAAATCATGTAGTCCTAAATTTCAATTAAATATATGAGTTTATATGAGTTTAATGGCTGGATCTTAGCTGAAAAAAATTTATATATTTCCTAAATTGCTCCACTGAAAAAGCCTAGAAACCATATCAAATGTAGTATCAATGAGTATCCTAGATTCCAGTTATTAGCCTCTAAAAACAAGTTAGCAGTACAGGGAACCAGAATTCCTTGAAGAATTGGTCATCCTGGGTTTAATGTAGCAAATATATAAGATAAACACAGGATATCTTGTTTTCAGTTCAGTTCAGTTCAGTCGCTCAGTCGTGTCCAACTCTTTGCGACCCCATAAATCGCAGCATGCCAGGCCTCCCTGTCCATCACCAACTCCCGGAGTTCACTCAGACTCACATCCATTGAGTCAGTGATGCCATCCAGCCATCTCATCCTCGGTCATCCCCTTCTCCTCCTGCCCTCAATCTCTCCCAGCATCAGAGTATTTTCCAATGAGTCAACTCTTC
>SJYT01038679.1:21904-40791 GCA_006410635.1 Cephalophus harveyi | reverse complement strand
GGCTATGGTTTTTCCAGTAGTCATGTATGGATGTGAGAGCTGGACTGTGAAGAAGGCTGAGCGCCAAAGAATTGATGCTTTTGAACTGTGGTGTTGGAGAAGACTCTTGAGAGTCCCTTGGACTGCAAGGAGAGTCCCTTGGACTGCAAGGAGATCCAACCAGTCCATTCTGAAGGAGATCAGCCCTGGGATTTCTTTGGAAGGAATGACGTTAAAGCTGAAGCTCCAGTACTTTGGCCACCTCATGTGAAGAGATGACTCATTGGAAAATACTCTGATGCTGGGAGAGATTGGGGGCAGGAGGAGAAGGGGACAACAGAGGATGAGATGGCTGGATGGCATCACTGACTCGATGGACGTGAGTCTGAGTGAACTCTGGGAATTGGTGATGGACAGGGAGGCCTGGTGTGCTGCAATTTATGGGGTTGCAAAGAGTTGGACACGACTGAGCAACTGAACTGAACTGACTGAAATATTATAAAATAAACATTAATATACATATAAGGAAAAATACAAAATACATAGTAAGGGACTTAAACATCCCAGTTAAATCAATGGATAGAACATCCAGACAGAAAATAAGGCAACAGTGGTCTTAAATGACACATTAGACAAGACAGGCTTAACAGATAATAGAGAGGTATTCAATCTAAAATCAGCAGAATATACATTCCTTTCAAATTCACATGGAATGTTCTACAGGTGGATCACATGTTACAGGACACAAAGTAAGTCCTTACATTTTTAAGAGGATAGAAATTATATCAAGCATTTACCTCTGACTACAGTGGTATGAAACTAGGAATCGACTACTGGATGAAAACAGCAAAAAACACAAACATGTGGAGACAAAATAATAAGCTACTAAAAGGAAAAATAAAAGTTCTTTCAAGAAAGAAATCAGAGAATATGCCAAGTCACAGAAAAATGGAAACACAACTTTCCAAAATGCACAGCATTGAGCATAAACAATTCTTGAAGAAAAGTTATAACGATGCTATCGTACTTCAAAGACAAAAAAACAATCTCAAATAAATTGCTTGCCTATCATTTAAAGGAACTACAAAAAGAAAGAGCAACAAAGCCCAAAGAAAATAGAAGGAAAGAAATACTAAATCTATTTCAAAGAAGAAATAAATAAAATAAAGACCAAAAAATAACATAGATTAGTGAAACCAATAGCTGAATTTTCAAAAATAAAAATGAAACGTACAAACCTTTAGCCAGGCTTACCAAAAAATTAAAAAATAGATAAAACCAAAACAAACAAAATAAGAAACAAAAGAGAAAATATTACAACCAATATCACAGATAAATGAAAAATTATGACAGTATACCAAGAGCAGTTATATGTCAGCAATCTGAACAACCTAGAAGCCCTGGAAAAATTTCTAGAAACACAAACTCTTACAAAACTGAATCAGGAAGAAATAAATGATCAAAATAGAACAGAACAATCATTTCCACTAAAATAAGTAATTAAAAAAACTACCAGCAAAAAGCTGTCCAAGACTAGATGACTTTATGGGAGAATTCTACAAAACAGACCAAGAAGAGATAATACCAAACCTTGTCAAACTATTCCAAAAATTTAAGAAGGATGGAGCATCCCAAATTCATTCTACCAGGGTACCATCACCCTTAAAACCAAACAGACAAAGACACTATAAAAAGAATTAATTGAATCACTGTTCAATAAGGTGCAAAATTCCAAGAAAATATTAATACCAGCAAACCAAATTCAACAATACATAAAAAGATCAAATACCATGATCAAGTGAGAGTTATTTTAGGGATGCAAAGATGGTTCAATATCCATAAATTACATAATGTAATATAGTATATTTTAAAATGGAAGGATCAAAACCATGATCATATCAACAGATGCAGAAAAAGTACTTAACAAAATTCAGCATCCATTTGTGATAAAAATATTCATTAAAGTTGGTATGGGGAGACATATATCAACATAATAAGGCCATATATGCCAAAACCACAGCTAACATCACAGTCAATGGTGAAAAACTAATAGATTTTCCTCTAAAATCAGGAACAAAGAAAAAAAGAATATTGACTACTTCCACATTTATTTGATACTGCATTGGATGTCTGAGACTTTGCAATCAAACAAGGAAAAAAAGAATAAACATCATCCAAACTAGAAGGGAAAAAGTAAGACTATCATTATTTGCAGTTGACATGATACTACATATAGAAAACCCTAAAGTCACCACCAAAACAGTTTAGAACTATTAAATAACTTAAGTTGTAGCATACAAGATTTGTGTATATACACACACACACATAGAAATCTATTGCATTTCTATATGCTAATAATGAACTATCAGGAAGAGAATGTAAGAAAAAAGTTCCAATCAAAATTGCACCAAAAAGAATAAAATACCTAGTAAAAAATTAACCTTTGAGATGAAAATTAAAGTTGATACAGAAAATGGAAAAAATACCATGTTCATGCATTGTAAGAATTAATATTGTTCTTACATACTAACCAAAACAATCTACAGATTGAATGCAGTCCCTATCAAAATATCTATGTTTTTCACAGAATTAAAGAAAATAATTCTAAGATTTATAGTGAAGCATAAATGGCCCCAAATAGTCAAAGTAACATTAAGAGAAAAGAGCAAATTTGCAGGTGTCACCCTCTGAAACATCAGACTGCACTACAAAGTTGCAGTGATCAAAAAAGTATGGCATTGGTCAAAAAAATAAATAAAGATACACAGATCAATAAATCAGAAAAATGAAATAGAAATCTCAGAAACAAATGCATGACTTATGGTCAATTACCCCACAACAAAGGAGGCAAGAATATACAAAGGTGAAAGACATTCTCTTCAATAAGTGTTGCTAGAAAAACAGAACCACTACTTATAAAAGAATGAAACATTGTAGCGGAGATCTGAGACACTGTAATCAAATGAGAAAAGAAACAAATATCATCCAAACTAGAAAAATAAGACTGTCACTATTTGTAGATAACATGATTGTTGTTGTTCAGTAGCTCAGTCTTGTCCAAATATTTGCAAACCCATGGACTGCAGCATATGAGACTTCCCTGTCCTTCACAATCCCCCAGAACCTGCTCAAACGCATGTCCATCGAAACGGTGATATCATCCAACCATCTCATGCTCTGATATCTCCTTCTCCTCCTGCCCTCAATCTTTCCCACTATAAGGGTCACCAATGAGTCACCTGTTTGCATCAGGTTGCCAAAGGATTGGAGCTTCAGCTTAAGCACCAGTCCTTCCAATGAATATTCAGGATTGATTTCTTTCACTTCATCATCAAGAGACTCTCTAGTTCTTCTTCACTTTCTGCTATAAGGGTGGTGTAATATGTATATCTAAGGTTATTGATATTTCTCTTGGCAATCTTGATTCCAGCTTGTGCTTCATCCAGTCCAGAATTTCTCACGATGTACTCTGTGTATAAGTTAAATAAGCAGGGTGACAATATACAGCCTTGTACTCCTTTTCCTATTTGGAACCAGTCTGTTGTTCCATGTCCAGTACTAACTGTTGCTTCCTGACCTACATACAGATTTCTCAAGAGGCAGGTCAGGTGGTGTGGTATTCCCATCTCTTTCAGAATTTTCCACAGTTTATTGTGATCCACACAGTCAAAGGCTTTGGTATAGTCAATAAAGCAGAAATAGATGTTTTTCTGGAACTCTCTTGTTTTTTCCATAATCCAGCAGATGTTGGCAATTTGATCTCTGGTTCTTCTGCCTTTTCTAAAACCAGCTTGAATATCTGGAAGTTCACAGTTCACATATTGCTGAAGCCTGGCTTGGAGAATTTTGAGCATTACTTTACTAGCGTGTGCTGCTGCTGCTGCTAAGTCGCTTCAGTCATGTCCAACTCTGTGAGACCCCATAGATGGCAGCCTACCAGGCTCCTCCATCCCTGGGATTCTCCAGGCAAGAATACTGGAGTGGGTTGCCATTTCCTTCTCCAATGAATGAAAGTGAAAAGGGAAAGTGAAGTCGCTCAGTCGTGCCGACTCTCAGCGACCCCATGGACTGCAGCCCGCCAGGCTCTTCCATCCATGGGATTTTCCAGGCAAGAGTACTGGAGTGGGGTGCACAGTAGTTTGAGCATTCTTCGGCATTTCCTTTCTTTGGGATTGGAATGAAAACTGACCTTTTCCAGTCCTGTGGCCACTGCTGAGTTTTCCAAATTTGCTGGCATGTTGAGTGCAGCACTTTCACAGCATCATCTTTTAGGATTTGAAAGAGCTCAACTGGAATTCCATTACCTCCACTAGTTTTGTTCATAGTGATGCTTCCTAAGGCCCACTTGACTTTGCATTCCAGGATGTCTGGCTCTAAGTGAGTGATCACACCATATCTGGGTCATGAAGACATTTTTTGCACAATTCTTCTGCGTATTCTCGCCACTTGTTCTTAATATCTTCTGCTTCTGTTAGGTCCATACCATTTCTGTCCTTTATTGAGTCCACCTTTGCATGAAATATTCCCTTGGTATCTTTAATTTTATTGAAGTGATCTCTAGTCTTTGGTGTAACCACAATGAAAAACAGTACAAAGTTTCCTCAAAAACTAAAAATAGATGTATCATATGATCCAGCATTTCTACTCCTAGAGTATATTGGAAGAAAATGAAACACTTAACTGGAAAAAATACATATTCTTGAAGGTTTATAGCAGTATTATTTACATTGTCATATATGAAAGTAACTTAAGGGCCCATGAATGGATTAATAGGTAAAAATGTCTGCAAATGAATCAGTGTGATATGCCACATTAACAAATTAAAGAATAAAAGTCATGCAATCAGCTCAATAAATGGAAAAAAAAGCTTTGATGAAATTCAAAATCCATTTATGATAAAAAAAAAAATCTTCAGAAAGTGGGCATAGAGAGATAATGTACCTCAGGATAGTAAAGGTCATATATGATGAACACATAGCTAATATCACATTCAAAGGTGAAGTGCTTAAAGCATTTCTTCTAAGATCAGGAACAAGACAAGGATGCCAACTATCACCACTTTTATTCAACATAGTTTTGCAAGTCCTAGTCACAGAAATTAGAGAATAAAAATAAATAAAATAAATCCAAATTGCAATGGAAGAAGGAAAAGTGTCACTGATTATAAATGACATGATACCATACATAGAAAATCTTCAAAACACTACTGAAAACTACTAGAGTGCACCAATGAATTCAGCAAATTCCTGGATACAAAATTAATACAGAAGCTTGTTTTCTCTCTCTACACTAACAACAAAACATCAGAAATAGAAATTAAGGGAATAATCTCATTTACCATGACATCAAAAATAATAAAATACCTAGGAATAAACCTATCAAAGGAGGCAAAAATAATCTGTACTGTGAAAATTTTAAGATGCTAATGCAAAAAACTGAAGATGATACAGACAGATGGAAATATATATCATGTTATTATAATAGAAGAATCAATACATTGTTAAAGAGATCATACTACCCCTAAGGCAGTCCCTATTAAATTACCAATGTCATTTTTCAGAACTGGGACAATTTTTTTTTAATTAGTATAGAAATAGAAAAGATTCTGAACAGCCAAAAAATAATCTTGAGAAAAAATTATAGAGCTGGCAGAATCATGCTCTCTGACTTCAAACTATACTACAAAGCTACAGTATCAAGAATGTGATACTGGCATAAAAACAGACACAGATCTATGGAACAGGACAGAGAGCCCAGAAAAAACCCATGCACTCATGATAATTTAACCTACAAAAAAGGAGACAAAATAAACAAGGGAGAAAAGACAATCTCTTCAATAAATAGCACTAGGAAAACTGGACAACTACATGTAAAAGAAAGAAAGTAGAATATATCCTCACATTTACAAAAATAAACTCAAAATAGATTAAAGATGTAAATTTAAGACTAGATACCATAAAATTCCTAGAGGAAAAGATAGGCAGAACAGTCTGACAGAAATCATAGCAATATATTTTTGGATCTGTCTCCTAGAGAAATAAAACTAAAATAAATAGAACCTAAGTAAACTCAAAAGCTTTTGAACAGCAAAACAACAGACAAAACCACCTAAGCAACTGGAGAAAATATTTGCAAATGATGCAACTGACAAAGATGTAATTTCCAAAATAAACAAACAGCTCATACAGCTTAATATTAAAAAAAAAAAAAAACCAACAACCCAATCCTGCAGTCCCACTCTTGCACATTATCTTGAGAAAACTTGAATTCTAAAAGATACATGTACAACAATGTTCACAACAGCACTACTTACAATAGCTAAGACATGAAAACAAAGTATGTGTTCACAGAGACATAAAGATGTGGTATATATGTGTATACACAATGGAATATTCCTCAGCCATAAAAGAATGAAATAATGCAATTTGTAGCAACATGGATGGAGCTACAGAGTATTACACTAAACCAAGTAAGTCAGACAAAGACAAATACTATATGATATTACTTATTTATGAAATCTAAAGAAATGATACAAATGAACTTATTTACAAAAGAGAAGCCGACTCACAGACATAGAAAACAAACTTGACAGTTATCAAAGGGAAAATATGGTCATGAATAAATTAGAAATTTGTGTTTAACAAACACATATCACTGTACATAAAACAGATAAACAACAGGGACCTACTGAAAAACACAGGCAACTATATTCAATGTCGTGCAATAACCTATAAATGCAAAAGACTCTGAAAAAGAAAAATATACATATATAACAATCATTTTGCTATATACTTGAAACTAACACAATATTGTAAATTAACTATACTTCAATCAAAAAGATGTGGTGCATGTATATATATATATACACACACACACACGTATATGTATATATACATATGTATATATATAATGCAAAATCATATATAATTTATGTATATAATGCAACATTATATATGTATATGTAATTTACATATGTATATATTACATGTACATATATGTGTTTATATGTGTGCATGTGTAATTTACATATGTATGTGTAATTTGCATATGTGTATGTTTTTATATATATATAGTGCAAAATTACTCAGTCATACAAAAGAATGAAATTTTGCCACAACATGGATGGACTTGGGTATTACGTTTAGCAAAAAAAGTTAGACAGAGAAAAACAAGTACTGTATGGTATCACTCATATGTGAAATATAAGATATAAGAAAAAAATGAATATATAACAACAAAAACAGAGTCACAGATACAAAGAACAAACCAGTTATTTTTTTTTAATTAGTATAGAAATAGAAAAGATTCTGAACAGCCAAAAAATAATCTTGAGAAAAAATTATAGAGCTGGCAGAATCATGCTCTCTGACTTCAAACTATACTACAAAGCTACAGTATCAAGAATGTGATACTGGCATAAAAACAGACACAGATCTATGGAACAGGACAGAGAGCCCAGAAAAAACCCATGCACTCATGATAATTTAACCTACAAAAAAGGAGACAAAATAAACAAGGGAGAAAAGACAATCTCTTCAATAAATAGCACTAGGAAAACTGGACAACTACATGTAAAAGAAAGAAAGTAGAATATATCCTCACATTTACAAAAATAAACTCAAAATAGATTAAAGATGTAAATTTAAGACTAGATACCATAAAATTCCTAGAGGAAAAGATAGGCAGAACAGTCTGACAGAAATCATAGCAATATATTTTTGGATCTGTCTCCTAGAGAAATAAAACTAAAATAAATAGAACCTAAGTAAACTCAAAAGCTTTTGAACAGCAAAACAACAGACAAAACCACCTAAGCAACTGGAGAAAATATTTGCAAATGATGCAACTGACAAAGATGTAATTTCCAAAATAAACAAACAGCTCATACAGCTTAATATTAAAAAAAAAAAAAAACCAACAACCCAATCCTGCAGTCCCACTCTTGCACATTACCTTGAGAAAACTTGAATTCTAAAAGATACACGTACAACAATGTTCACAACAGCACTACTTACAATAGCTAAGACATGAAAACAAAGTATGTGTTCACAGAGACATAAAGATGTGGTATATATGTGTATACACAATGGAATATTCCTCAGCCATAAAAGAATGAAATAATGCAATTTGTAGCAACATGGATGGAGCTACAGAGTATTACACTAAACCAAGTAAGTCAGACAAAGACAAATACTATATGATATTACTTATTTATGAAATCTAAAGAAATGATACAAATGAACTTATTTACAAAAGAGAAGCCGACTCACAGACATAGAAAACAAACTTGACAGTTATCAAAGGGAAAATATGGTCATGAATAAATTAGAAATTTGTGTTTAACAAACACATATCACTGTACATAAAACAGATAAACAACAGGGACCTACTGAAAAACACAGGCAACTATATTCAATGTCGTGCAATAACCTATAAATGCAAAAGACTCTGAAAAAGAAAAATATACATATATAACAATCATTTTGCTATATACTTGAAACTAACACAATATTGTAAATTAACTATACTTCAATCAAAAAGATGTGGTGCATGTATATATATATATACACACACACACACGTATATGTATATATACATATGTATATATATAATGCAAAATCATATATAATTTATGTATATAATGCAACATTATATATGTATATGTAATTTACATATGTATATATTACATGTACATATATGTGTTTATATGTGTGCATGTGTAATTTACATATGTATGTGTAATTTGCATATGTGTATGTTTTTATATATATATAGTGCAAAATTACTCAGTCATACAAAAGAATGAAATTTTGCCACAACATGGATGGACTTGGGTATTACGTTTAGCAAAAAAAGTTAGAGAAAAACAAGTACTGTATGGTATCACTCATATGTGAAATATAAGATATAAGAAAAAAATGAATATATAACAACAAAAACAGAGTCACAGATACAAAGAACAAACCAGTTATTACTAGTGGGGAGACAGAAGGGAGGAATGGTAAAACAGGGGTAGGGGATAAAGAGATACAAACTACCATGTAGGAAATAAATAAGCTAAAAGGATACATTGAAGAGAGAGGATTTAGCCATTACTTTATAACAACTTTAAATGGAGTACAATGTATAAAATATGAATCACTAGGCTGCACACCCAAAATTAACACAGTACTGTAAATCAGCTAAACTTCAACTTGAAAATAATTAATTTAATTAATATAAAAAACAAAACAAACCAAACAAAAAATTTTCCCTTCATAATTCATATGGCTCATTTGCAGTTGTCGGCACCTTACATTCCTCTCCAAGTGCACTTGACATCAGGGCTTTTGCTGAAACTGTCAAGAAAGGTAGTTTAACCTCCTGAGATAGCAGATGGTGGAGCCCATGGAGATTTGGTCCTGTCAGGGGCCACGTCTGGTCGAGGAAGAGAGAGCCTGCCTGAGAAAGAAGCTCAGACAGAGGAGAGCATAATCTGAACACTGACACTTAATCATACCTGAAGTAAGGGATATCCTTGGACTTATCAGTTACTTAAGCCAAAAAGTTCCTCTAGGCTAGTTTGAGTATCTAGAGAAGAATACAAAGGTTAGCTCTGGATGGTGATATTTTAGGAGCTATTCCTGCTTTCATACTTTTCTGTCTTGTTTGAAGTTTTTACAATAAATATGTACCATTCTTTTCTAAAGTAGAAATGATACTACAACACAACAAGACAGCAGTATTGGGGATATCACCCTATAAAAGAATTAATTCTGCAATCTTTGGATCTCTTAAAGTCAAAATTAAAGAAAAAATTCTAAAGTCTTGGTTATACTAATATTCCAGACGAGAGAACCTGATCCATGTGGAAAGCTCATAAGAAGGGAAGTCTCTCCCCTCAACCACCGAAAATTTCCAAAACTTGCCATTCACCATTCGGAAAGTCTTCCTTAGCTTTCAGTCTGAATGCTCTTGGCTGACATCTTATTCTCCTCTTGGTCCAGAGGCACAGGTGCTCATCTGGCCACATTTCCACCAGGACCCTTTCTCTTCCGGTATTTGGCCCTTAAAAAATAAGCTATCATGTGAGACATCCAAAAGAAGGGGTCAGGCCTTTATACTGAGTGTAGAAGGAAGCAAGAAGAAGGTAAGCTGCTTTTAGACTTTAAAATAACAACTTCCCTGCTTGAGCCTTCCTGAATGGGGAAGTCTTTTCCTGTCAGCTGGAGCTGCCTGAGGGAATTTTATTCCCGTGCAAGTGGTGTCATGGTTCCAGGTTATAAACAAGACTATTCTTACCACTGATCCTAGACCAATGTCTGATTTCTGGACACTCCCACCTTCTGTGACTGTCCTGGTATGGCCCTATGATTCCCAATGTCTGTCTAAATATTTCTAAGGTACCTGAGACTGTCATCTCAAAGCACACAAAAACCAAGTACATTTTCATAGAGTAGTGGAGCTTCACCTTCAAGAGCAATCCTTCCAATGAATAGTCAGGGTTGATTTCCCTGGTTAACTAGGATTGACTGGTTTGATCTCCTTGCTCTCCAAAAGACTCTCAAGTATCTTCTCCAGTATAATTCAAAAGCATTAGCTCTTCAGTGCTGAGCCTTCTTTATAGTCCAACTCTCATATCCATACTTGACTACTGGAAAAAACACAGCTTTGACTATATGGGCCTTTGTTGGCAAAGTGATGTCTCTGCTTTTTAATATGCTGCCTAGGATTGTTATAGTTTTCCCCCCAAGGAGCAAGCATCTTTTAATTTTTTGGCTACAGTCACCATCTGCAGAGATTTTGGAGCCCCAAAAATAAAATCTGTCACTGTTTTCACTTTTTCCTCATGTTTGCCATGAGGAAATGGGACCAGATGCCATGATCTTCACTTCTTGAATGTTGAGTTTTAAGCCAGATTTTTCATTCTCCTCTCTCATCCTCATCAAGAGGTCTCAGGGACATTCAATTTTAAGGAATCCAGTATGTTGCATTTTCTTCCTTTCTGTGCCATTTCTCAAGGACTCTCTGTTCCTTATCAGTTCTTGGAATACAGGAACAAGTAGAGCTGCACGCAGTTCTCAGGACTGAGATCACGGGAAAAGCACCTGCTTGGATTCCCTTCAGTGACTCCCTTCAGTGACTCTCTTCAATGACCTTGTACTTAATAGACTATCCATTTTGTTAAAGCTGTGATTCTGCCATTTCAAGGTAATTCTAGCCGCCCCCCCACTCCCCTGATATTTGACAACAGGTAGAACACTTGTTACATGAATATAACTTAGATGATGAAACTTTACAAAAGGCTCAATTAGAACAACATAAAATATTTCAAAATTTTCCCACCAGCCCTGCCCCAAGTGCTCCTCCTCCTCCTCTTGCAACAGGCACAAAACCGAAAATCCCCTCAATCCAAGAACAAGATGACCCTGATGACGATTCTTCTGAGGCTCTTTTTGACACTAAGACTGACAATACTTTTCTTGATGACAATGATAAGCCTTTGGCACACACTCATATTTATGAGAAAATACTATCCACCCCTTTCCCTGGCAACCATAGTCTCCTAAAAGCAGGAGAAAATGAAAGAGTTAAAGCTTAGGCAGACAGTCCAGTGCCCTATAAAGAGGAAACAAATATTCTCACTCATGCTTTCCTTAAGCCTTGTGCAACAATGTATCTTGCCAGAGAACTGACCTTTCTTTAGGTCCAGAACTAATGATTACACATCACAATGTCTTACTCATGGAAATGCTTTTCTTAGGCTCTATGTTAATGGTTATAATTATAACAAATCTTGCCTAGGAACCTGTATCTCAAGACTTGTTCCCCTGATTACACAGCAAGTGTATATCTTGCCCAGAGACATTGTCTGGAACTTGTTCCCACTGGCTAATCTTGTGCCAAAGTTATCTCAGGATGTATGTCTTGGGAAAGGGTCTAATGGAATTCTTACAACGTTGAGGTATTCTTTTTATCTATTCTCAGCAGCTAGTTGAGAAATATATAAGGTCCCACATAAACTAGTGAGGTGAATACTCTTTCTACCCGCTTCTGATGTCTATATCAGACGCTTTCTCTGTTCTGTCACTTTAAATAAAATTTTGCACACAAAGCTCTGAATGACTGAGACCTATCTTTGGTCCCGGAGTTAACTCTCCTTCAGAGACCACTAATCTGGCAGAATCATTCACCATAAGCTATCATCTTGGGGGCTCATTGAGCAATTGAAAGAAGTCGCCCTTGAAGGTTGGGATCGAATTACTCCTCAAGGGGAGCCTAAAGGCAGCTATACAAAGATATCCCAAGGGCCTAATGAAGCCTATGCTGATTTTTTAGCTAGATTGGAAGTTGCTGTTTCCCATAGTGCTATCGGAGAAGAGGCTATAATGCAACTAGGAAAACTACTTCCTTATGAAAATGCAAATCAGGACTATCAAAGAGCTATCGCTCCAATTCATGAGACTGAGACTGTTATTGATTATTTGAAGGCTTATGACAATTTAGGATCAGAAACTCAGAAAATGCAAATATTAGCTAAAACAATGGCTGCTGCTTTTAAAAGGGAAATGAAGGATATTTTACATGTGGGGACAAGACGCATTTACAAAGGGATTTCCCTAAAAGGCACACAGAAAAAAAATAAAATTGTTTAAAAAACCTCCAGGAATCTGCCTTCATTGCCGTAAAGGGATACATTGGGCCAGGGAATGTCGATCTAAATATGATGTTGAAGGGAAGCCTATTTCAGGAAACTCCAAGCTGGGGAACTCCCTGGGTCCCCATCAATAAAACCCAGGGACAAACTCCATCTTTTCCCTCAAACCCTCAACATCCAGCAGTGCTCCAGTAGATCTACCAGCCCTAAATGATTTTCTTCTTTTCCCTCAAGCAATCCCTTCTAGAATACCTACTGGACTTTTTGGACCCCTACCTCCACAAATCTTTGGCCTTTTACTTGACCAATCCAACTTGACTTCTAAGGGAATTACTGTTCACCCCGGAATAATTGATTCAGATTATAAGGGAGAAATTCAAATTATGATGTCATCTCAGATACTATGGCAGTTCAAAAAAGGGGACAAAATTGCCCAATTACTTCTTTAACCTTACATTTCTATTAACTCCTCTAATGATATACAGACAGACGGATTTAGCAATATAGATCAAAAACAATACTTATGGACATCCAAATATCTGAATATGCACAACCAAATATATATATATATCAAAACTAATGGCAAAAGATTTTCTGGTCTCCTCGATACTGGATCCAATATTACTATTATTTCCAAATATTTATGGCCCAAATCTTGAACTATACAGAGAATTTCTTGTCAAATTATAGGAATTTCTCAAACCAAAATACAAGAAATCTATTGAAATATTCAAATTTATCCTTATGAGGGACCAGAAGGCCAGCCTACAACATTACAACCTTATGTGATAGATGCACCCCTTAATCTAATAGGAAGAGATTTATTTATGCAATGGCAAACTCAAATATATATTCCACATTTTTCCTAGGGGCCACTGCTCATTTGACAAACAATGCAATTATTAAAATAACTTGAAAGAATGATGAGCCTATTTGGACAAAGCAGTAGCCCTTTACAAAAGAGAAATTGGAGGCTACTAAGGAACTCATAACACAATTGGAATTAAAACATATTGAGGAATCTTACTCCCCTTGGAACTCTCCAATTTTTGTTATAAGAAAGAAATCTAACAAACAGCATCTCTTAACAGACCTTAAAAAAGTTAATGCATCTATGAAACCTATAAATGCATTGCAACCAGGAATTCCATCACCAACCACTATTCCTCAAAACTGACATATTATTATTATAGCATTTACAAGACTGCTTTTTACTATACCTTTACACCCTCTAAACCGAGAGAGATTTGCTTTCTCTCTTCCTTATCTAATCACACCAGGCCTCATAAACGGTACCAATGGACTGTACTACCTCAAAGAATGAGGAATTCTCCCACAATGTGCCAATACTATGTAACCAAAGCCCTTAAACCTGTAAGGATACAATTTCCTAACTTTCTTGTTATTCATTATATGGACAATATTTTGTTTTCCACTCCATCTGTTTTAGAAACTCAACAAATGTTTGACATAGCTCAACAATACTTAAAAGACTTTGGATTAAACATTGCCCCTAAAAAGATTCAAACCTCTACACCTTACCATTACTTAGGATTTGTTGTTAACAGACAACGTATTACTCCCCAACTAACACAGATTCGTACCAATAAATTATCAACCTTGAATGATTTTCAAAAACTTTTAGGTGATATAAACTGGATTAGACCCTCCTTAGGCATTGCAAATTATCAACTGACTAATCTATTTAACACTTTAAATAGAGATCCTGATTTAAATAGTCCTCGTTCACTTTCACAAGAGGCATGAGAGGAACTTTGTTTAATACAAAATAAATTGCAAAAACAGTTTCTTACTCGTATTATACTTGATTTACCTCTAGAGTTATTTATACTCCCCTCTCTCCATTCCCCCACAGGACTTCTTGCCCAACAAGGACACCCAATAGAATAGATCTATACCCATTTTAGAAGGACAAGGTCACTTATGCCCTATCTTGATTTGATTGCTCTAATAATTATCAATGGGAGAAATAAAACTGAGACTCTAATTGGCTCTGATCCTCATAAAATAAATCTCAATTCCAGAATGCACTACAAACTTCTACTGATTTCCAAATAGCCTTTCTGGAATATTTTAAAGAAATTTCATTTCATTATCCTTCCAACAAACTCTGGAATCTCTTTAAAAATACTGAATTCATTATCTCTCACATTATCAGCTCACAACCTATACCTCAAGCTGATATTTTCTATATAGATGGGACTAACCTCCAAAGCCTCATTCTGGTCTTTCAAAGAATATAAAATCTTTTATACTAAATTTCATTCTACTCAACAAAACAAATTATATACTCTTATTCAAATTATTCACCTACATCCTAACCCCATTAATATAATTTCTGACTCCTTATATTCAGTTTTTATATTAAGAAATATAGAAACCTCCACTATAAACTCCAATCAACCTATAATTCAACAACTTTTTCTCAAACTACAATCTCTTATTAGGAACCGCACCTTCCCCATTTATATGACCCATATACAAACACATCACACATTGAAACTACAAATAAAAAAATTAAAAAAGGGGGAATACACAGGAACACTTCTATCTTCCTTATCCAGAGCAGACTTTACTAGATTCCAACACAATATATTCTTTAATCCTATAACTATTGCTAATATAGCTTTGTTTTAAATTTTTTAAACTTACTGCAAGGAGATATTTTGACAAAAGTAGAAAAAACATTTCGAGGCATTGAAGGATACCTCCCTTCCTCTGCCCATTTGGTATCAAGATGGGTTGACTAAACAATGGAAATCTGGAAAATTAATATTACAGAGAAAGAGATATGCTCGTATTCCTCCAGATGGATCCAATGAAATCAGTTGGCTCCCTCTTCAGAAGATCCGCCCCAGGGAAGCCACCAGCATTCAAGATAGAGAAGAAACAGCGAAATGCCCAGGAGGAGGAGATTCCAGTACAAGCCATGGCAGCTTTAAAAATTTCCAAGAAAAGCTGCACTCGATGTCACCGAACAGATAAAAACCCTTACTAATAAAGCTGAAAATCTGGTTTTTCAACAGGGTATGGCTCAGAATCCTGAAAATATTTTTGTCACTATGTTTGCTTTGCTTACTTTTGCTTCCCCCAACTCAAGCTGACTTGATTAATCACACTTATTGGGCTTATATACCTAACCCCCCTTTACTGCAGGTTGTAAAATGTACAGATATAGTACCGATCATATCCACTAATAACTCAGTACATATGCCTCCTCCTTGGAACTTGGAGGGGCCCTTTCATCCTGAGGAAGAAGGGAGGCTAATTAATATTTCTCTACGGAATGAAGTCCTTCCTCTATGCATGAATCCAACAGAATTATGCATTAAAGTTAGCCGACAAATATGGGCTTTCATTCTACCTCCAAAGAAGAACTTTTGGACATTGCTTAGACTGTTTACTGCCCTTTCTTTCTATGAGAACCATGTCAACACTACTGAAATTCTAGGAAAAGGACAAAAATCATTATGCAAAGGGTTTATATATAAGAACTACTCCTGTTCATTGGGGCAGATGTCAAGCTAAATCAGGGAAATTAATGTTTGTGGCCAATTACACCATTGTTGATTGGGGACCCCATGGTATGTGATTATTTAACTACTCAGATGATATTAACAGCACTGTATGTGATTATGCTACTCAAGTAGCATAGAAGGTTACTAATACTATGATGGAACATTACCATGACAAAGGATTTCTTGGCTGGCTTGACGGTGGAATAGCACTCCCTCACCCTCGAATCGTCCTCAATAAGCAGATTGAGCCTGAACAATGGGATATCTGGAAACTTGCCGTGAGCACTGAAGAACTTGGAACTTGAATTGGATATTTTATGGGGACCAGTCATAGTCACAGTAACTATTCCTTTCGTTATAATCATTCATATTTCATACAAGCTTGTGTTCCCCTTCCTTTTGTTATAGCTATAGGGAACTTGCAGTTTAATAAATCTTCACATTCTGTGACTTGGATAGATTGTGAATTGTATACTTGTCTTAATTCCTCTGTTTCTTTGGAAAACGAATCCCTTTTGATTCTTCTATCTCAACATAATCTGTGGTTGCCAGTAGATCTCCAACGACCCTGGGAGGAGGGTCCCATGGCAGGACTTGCCTCCTGGTTACTTACTAAATTACTTCGGCAATCTAAACGATTCACTGGATGGTTAATTTTTGGCATTTTGGGATTAATAGCCATTTACACTACTGCCGCTGTCACAGACATTGCTTTACAAACCTCAATTCTAACACACAACTTTATTCAAAATTGGACCAAAGATGCTTATACTATGTGGACCACTCAGGCTCAGATAAATGAGGAAGTTCAAGATGAAATACAGGAAATGAAATAGCCATCCAATGGGTTGGAGATAAATTAAAAGATTTACAAAAACAAGTTATACTAAAATGTGACTGGAATTCTACTCAATTTTGTACTACCCCTGTTTGATACAACTATAGGGCCTACAACTAGCAACAAATCAAATTTCATTTGCAAGACTTACATGATAATGCTTCCTTAAACGTACAATTATTACAAAAGGAAAACTTTGAAACCTTCTCTAAGAGTCTACCCTCTTCCAATCATCTGGAAACCTTAGCTGAACAGCTAGCTGATCAATTATCTGGGCTAGACCCTCAAGGATGGTTTCAAAGTACTACACGTGGTATTGGATCTGGAGCTATAATACTGATAATTATCCTGATGATTATATTTATAGTATACCGATGCCTTTTAACTAAAATTGTTCAAACTAAACAAACTCATTTGGTCAGGGCCTTTTTCACAAAAGTATCTACAGCCACCCCCAATAATGAAAAAATAAAAAGGGGGGAATTGTCAGGGGACTTTCAACTTTAAGGGATCCAATATGTTGCATTTTCTTCCTTTGTGTGCTGTTTCTCAAGGACTCTCTGTTCCTTATCAGTTCCTGGAATACAAGAACCAGTAGAGCTGCATGCAGTTCTCAGGACTGAGATCATGGGAAAAGCACCTGCTTGGATTCCCTTCAGTGACACCCTTCAGTGACTCTCTTCAGCGACCTTGTACTTAATACACTATCCATTTTGTTGCAACTGGTGGAATTTCATTTTTTAATGGCTGAGTAATCATTTTACTGAAGATATATAAGCATGTATTTCTGCTAATAAAATACCCTTGTTCAACTAGAGACTTGGGTCCCCCGTATCCTTCTTTCGTCTCCAGCAAGTTCTTCGGAGCGTGGAGGCCTACTGAGCTCACTTTCTCACCCAGGCTTTCAAGACCTCCTTGAGAGGATGCCCTGTGCCTTCGTGAGCGGTACAAGTTCTGTGTATGGGCTTTATTGGCTTTTCACGTAACCCAAGGGATATTGCTTTTTCTCTCTCTTTCTCTCTCTTTCTTTTCATCAACTCTAGTCCCCAGGCCCCAGTCTGTAAAAGACCGCAACAAAGAGGCTCTTTAGTTCCTCTTCATTTTCTGTCATTAGAATGGTATCATCTGCATATCTGAGGTTGTTGATATTTCTCCTGACAATCTTGATTTCAGCTTGTGAGTCATCCAGTCGAGCATTTTGCATGATGTACTCTGTATATAAGTTAAATAAACAGGGTAGTAATATACAGCCGTCTTGACGTTCTCCTTTCCTAATTTGGAACCAGTCTGTTGTTCCATGTCTGGTTCTAACTGTTGCTTCTTGACCTGCGTATAGGTTTCTCAGGAGACAGTTAAGGCGGTGTGGTATTCCCATGTCTTTAAGAATTTTCCATAGTTTGTTGTGATCCATACAGTCAAAGGCTTTAGCATAGTCAATGAAGCTGAAGTACATGGTAGATGTTTTTCTGGAACTTTCTAGCTTTTTTTATGATCCAAAAGATGTTGGCAATTTGATCTCTGATTCCTCTGCCATGGGCTTCCATAGTGATTCAGATGGTAAATAATCTATCTGTAGTCCAACCTAGATAGTATATTCAAAAGCAGAGACATTACTTTGCCGACTAAGGTCCGTCTAGTCAAGGCTATGGTTTTTCCTTTGGTCATGTATGGATGTGAGAGTTGGACTGTGAAGAAGGCTGAGTGCCAAAGAATTGATGCTTTTGAACTGTGGTGTTGGAGAAGACTCTTGAGAGTCCCTTGGACTGCAAGGAGATCAACCCTGGGATTTCTTTGGAAGGAATGATGCTAAAGCTGAAACTCCAGTACTTTGGCCACCTCATGCGAAGAGTTGACTCATTGGAAAAGACTCTGATGCTGGGAGGGATTGGGGGCA
>SJYT01038679.1:5899-20730 GCA_006410635.1 Cephalophus harveyi | reverse complement strand
AAACTCCAGTACTTTGGCCACCTCATGCGAAGAGTTGACTCATTGGAAAAGACTCTGATGCTGGGAGGGATTGGGGGCAGGAGGAGAAGGGGACGACCGAGGATGAGATGGCTGGATGGCATCACGGACTCGATGGACGTGAGTCTGAGTGAACTCCGAGAGATGGTAATGAACAGGGAGGCCTGGCGTGCTGCAATTCATGGGGTCGCAAAGAGTCAGACACGACTGAGCGACAACTGAACTGAACTGAACTGAGGGCAGGAGAACTGGGATGATCCCTGGGAAGAATCACATGCTGATTCACTGGAGCCTGAGTGAAGACTAGCACGAGAGTGAGAAAGCCCCTTGGGCCTGCCATAAGTGATACCCCAAGTGTCCTTGAATTTTCTCTCAGGAACCCCCCTCCCATATTCTAAGATATTGTGATTTATAATAAGAAAGCATATTTTGATTTCATCCCCTTTTCTGGTGCAGATCTCCTAAAACTGTGGGAACATCTGTTGGAGAGCAACTAAGCAGTCTTTTGTTATGTGAATGAGCTGACTCTTGGACCACATGGAAGCATAGGGCCTGGTTGCAAGGAGAAACATCCATGTGACTAGAAGTTTCAAACATTCAGTGCCATATTCCCTGACCTCAGATCTCCTGGGAAATGAGAAGAGCTGGAGGGTGAATCAATGGCGAACGACCAGTAATTTAATCACTCATGACTAAGTAAAGCAACTTCCAGAGAAACCCCAAAGGCTGTTTGGAGAGCTTCCAGGTGGAAATGCTGGCATGTGGCATGCCTGGAGAAGACAGTCTAATGACTGGAGAAATATTTGCAAATGATATGACCAAGAAGGGGTTAACTTCCAAAATACACAAACAGCTCACAAAATTCAATAAGAAAAAAACAAACAAAAAAAAAACCCAATCAATAAATGGGCAGAAGCCCTAATTAGACATTTCTGAAAGGAAGACATATAGATGGCCAACAAAGACACGAAAAGATGCTCAACATTGCTAATTGTTAAAGAAATGCAAATCAAAATCACACACCAGTCAGAATAGCCATAATTTAAAAGTACAAAAAAAAAAAAAAAGCTGGAATGATGAGGAGAAAAGGAACTCTCCTACTCTACTCTGTTGGCGGGAATGCAAATTGGTGCAGCCATTATGGAAAACAGTATGAAGGTTACTCAAAAATCTAAAAATAGCGTTGCCATATGATCCAGCAATCCCACTCCTGGGAATTTATCTGGACAAACTCTAATCCAAAAAGATACATGCATCCCAATGTTCATAGCAGCACTATTTACAATAGCCAAAACAGAAACCTAAATGTCCATCAACAGTTGAATGAATAAAGAAGATGTGGTATATATATATACCCTGGAATATTTGTTGGGTTTTTTTGTTGCTCAGTTGCCAACCCCATGGACTATAGCACATCAGGGTCCCCTGTCCTCCACTGTCCCCAGAGTTTGCTCAGATTCATGTCCATTGAGTCAGTGATGCTATGTGATCATCTCCCCCTGTGCTGCCCCACGCTCCTTTTTAGCCTTCAGTCTTTCCTAGCATCAGGCGCTTTTCTAGTGAGTTGGCTCTTTGCATCAGGTGGCCAAAACATTTGCTCAGATTCATGTCCATTGAGTCAGTGATGCTATGTGATCATCTCCCCCTGTGCTGCCCCACGCTCCTTTTTAGCCTTCAGTCTTTCCTAGCATCAGGCGCTTTTCTAGTGAGTTGGCTCTTTGCATCAGGTGGCCAAAACATTGGAGCTTCAGTTTCTACAGCAATTCTTCCCGTGAGTATTCAGGGTTGATTTCCTGTAGAATTGACTGACCTGATTTCTTTGCAGTCTAAGGGACTTTCAAAAGCCTGTTATTTGGCGCTCAGCCTTCTTTATGGTCCAACTCTTACAATTCTGTATGACTACTGGAAGGATCATAGCTGCAGGGAGCCAGCACAGGAGATCCCACCCATGACAAAGGTCATGAGGAAGAGGCCTGACAGGCAAAGGCGAGTCAGGTCTCAAGAGGTCCTCTGTCCAAGCAACTACCCCAAAACCAAAATCTGTCTGTTTACTGTCTGCTATACTACACTCTTCTGACATTAGCAGGGGTCTATCCCCAACCACCTTTCTCTGGAAAAAGTTAACTTAGAGCTCCAGTTAGTCTCCTGCATATAAAAGGAGCGCCTCAGCTCAAACCCCTCTGATGGCTCTCTAACTTACCTGACAGGTTTCCCCGGACTTTTACAACTACGAATGTGATTGTTTACAGCCTCCCAACCTTGAAAGGGACAGGAAGCTTAAAACATCTTAAAGGAATAGAGCCTTTTAAAGAGCTAAGAATTATATTGGTGAAGGGTTTCATTGTTGAGTTAATGATTGCCGCCAGGCCTCCATATCCTTTATCTTTTAGGCACCTGGGAGGATATTAATCAATGTAATTGGGATGCAGAAATAGGAATATAGTAGTTTTGATGTTAGCAATACTAGACTTTTGAGTTAATGAATTTTCTCTTTTCTAAATCACTGTACTCCTCTTTCTTTGTTATAAATCATTGTATCCTTGCTATGTAAGAATGTAACTTTATTTAGTGCTTTCTGAGAGTGGCACCAGACTTTGGAAAGAACAACACTTTTAGGGCAAATAAGTTTTCTGGTTGACGGACCCTTATCAGAAAAGGGCCATAAAATGCTAATAGGCCTCCTGGCCAGAAGATGATGTAAATCACCTAAGACCTGTGTATACAGATAGGTATGCAGAGAGAAAGCCTGGTCTCGATAAGGGTCAGGGCTGCTGACCCTGCATGCCTTTGTATTTTCCATTATTCTCTATGTACAGCTTAAGGTATATAAGCCCCCTGGAAAAATAAAATCTGGGGCCTCACCTTATCATTGCTTGGCTCCCCGTGTCAATTCTCTTTTTCTCTCTTACTCTCCTTTTCAGGCTAATCCCTTGGAGCACAGGGGCTCGCTGTGTTCACTTCTCTGCCCAGGCTTCTAAGACCCACATGAAAGGGAGCCCAAGGCGGGGCACCCTCCGCTATTCAAGCGGATGCCTGTGGCCTACGTGAACGGCATAAGTCCCTTGTCTCGGGACTTTATTGGCTTTCTGCATAAACCAAGGAATATCAGCCTCTTTCTCTCCTCTATTTTCTTAACTGTTTTCTTATCTCTATATATATCTCTAAGTCTACATATCTATATCTATATACCTCTCTCGCCTCACCGTCCACGCTTCAGATACCCTGGATCCAACCGGGGCTGGTCCCCGATACATAGCTATGACTATATGAACCTTTGTCAGCAAAGGGATGTCTCTGCTTTTTAATACACTGTCTAGGTTTTTTATAGCTTTCCTTCCAAGGAGCAAGCGTCTTTTCATGGCTGCAGTCACCATCCACAGTGACTTTCAAGCGGAAGAAAATAAAATCTACCACTGCTTCCACATTTTCCCCTTCTATTTGCTATGAAGTGATGGGACCAGTTGCCATGATCTTAGCTTTTTGAATGTTGAGTTTTAAGCCAGCTTTTCATTTTCCTTTCTCACCCTCATGAAGAGGCTCCTTAGTTCCTCTCTCTCCCCACTTTCTGCCATTAGAGTGGTATCATCTGCATGAAATAATGTCATTTGCAGCTACATGGATGAACCTACAGATTATCATACTAAGCAAAGTAAATCAGAAAGAAAAAGACAAATACCATCTGGTTCTTCCTGAATTATATCTTTAATAATAAACTAGCAATTGAGTAAAATATCTCCCTGAGTTCTTGTGAGCCCCTCAAGCTAATCAATCAAATCCAAAAAGAGAGTCATTGGAATCCATGATCTATAGCCAGTTGGTCAGAAGCACAGGTTACTAGGACTTTCAACTGATGTCTATAGTGGGGAGTGAGGCATACCTGTGGGAATGAACCCTTATCCTGTGGCATCTGATGCTATCTCCAGGTAGACAGTGTCAGAATCGTGTTGAATTACAGGACACATAGTGTGACAAAATTGCTTCTTGGTATGTAACCACACACACAGAGGAACTGATACTCAGAATCCTTATATTCTCATGATGAAGATCCTAAATAGATTCCCTCATGGCCCTGGTGGGAGAAGGAGGGAAACCATATCATGTAATGTTCATAAAGCCTTCTCAATAATAAAGGTCTACTCTCCAGGGGAAACGACTTTGCAAGAGCAAAATTCTGAAACTTGTTTCTATCTGAGGAAGAAACTTTACCATCTGGGAAAGAATCTCTAACCATGGGAATACGGACAGCAACATTTATGAAACCCAGAGCCCTGAAACACAGGTCCACTAAAAGAATGAGACTATATTAGAAAAGTACTGAATAGCCCTGCCACTTCACATATACCCACCACACCAAGGCAGCTGCTATGTAACAGTGGGTTATAGCTTAAATGGCTACAAGATAGAGACTCTGAATGACAACTGATTCTAGGACTAGGGAGGGAATAGTACGAGATGATCAGGGAGATTCTTATAGTTCAGAAAGTAAGAAATTACAAAAAGTAAACAAGCAAACAGAAAATTACAAAAAAATCCACAATGGACATATGACTACTAAATTTTATGTGATATCCTAAATGGGATCCTGGAACAGAAAAATGACCTAGAACTCACTGCTTTATATATTCTCTAGGGCAATATAAAGTATGGATATCAGCTATTAGTGTGTATCAATACTTGCTCATCACTTGTAACAAATGTACCACACTGATGTAAGATGTTAACAAAAGTGGAAACTAGGTGTGGGATATACAGGAACTCACTGTACTATCTTCATGACTTTTCTATACATCTGAAACTATTCTAAAATTAAGAATTTATTTCTTTTAAATGGTATAACTATTAGAGATAATATGACCCTATTACTATTTTATAGTAGATATTATATAAAGTTGAAGATACTGTATAAAGTTGTCCAAAGAAACCATCTGTGCAAGGAGATTTCTTTTTGGAGAAAGTTATAATTAGAAATTCAATTTCTGCAGTAGCTCTAGGGATATTCAGATTGCCAATTTAATCCTGGTTGAGCTTTGGTAGTTTGCAGTTTTCAAGGAATTGGTCCATTTCTTAGAGTTGTTGAAATTATGAGGCTTAAGTTGTTCTTAATATTTCCTTGCATGCTAAGTCGCTTCAGTCCTGTCCAACTCTTTGCAACTCTATGGACTATAGTCCACCACATTCCTCTGTCCAAGGGATTCTGCAGGCAGTAGTACTGAAGTAGGTTGCCATGCCCTCCTCCAGGGGATCTTCCTGATCCAGGGATTGAACCCTTGTCTCTTACGTCTCCTGCATTGGCAGGCAGGTTCTTTACCACTAGTGCCACTTGGAAAGCCCATAATATTGCCTTACTACCTATTTAGTAGCTGTAACATTTTTGGTGCTATCTCTATTTCATTCCTTATAAAATGATTTGCATCATCTCTTTTTATCAGTTTTGCTTATCAATTTTATTAATATTTTTGAAAAAAACTTTTACTGATTTATTCCACTGTTTTCCAAGTTCACCTTGAAATGATCTCTGGTCTCATCATTGTCTTCATTGTCTTGTCTTCCTTCTGTTTCCTTTGGGTTCTTTATTTTGCTTTTACTTTTCTTATTTCTTGTGGTAGGAGTTTAAATTACTTATTTGAGATAAACAACAAGGTCCTACTGTATAGCACAAAGAACAATATTCAATATTCTGTGATAAACCATACCAGAAAAACATATGAAAAATATGTATGTATGTGTAACCAAGTCACTTTGCTGTACAGCAGAAATTAAACACAAGTATAAATCAACTATATGTCAATAAAATATTTTTTTTAATTATTGACTTGAAATCTTCCCTCATTTCTAATGTATTTCCTTCTATGAATTTCCCTTTCAACACTGCTTTAACTTTATCCACACATATTTTAGGGCTTCCCATATCTCAGCTGGTAAAGAATCCACCTGCAATGCAGGAGACACCAGTTCTATCCCTGGGTCGGTAAGATCCCCTAGAGAAGGGATAGGCTACCCACTCTAGTATTCTTGGGCTTCCCTGTTGGCTCAGACAGTAAAGAATCTGTCTACACTGAAAGAGACCTGGGTTCAATCCCTGGGAAGATCCCCTGGAGAAGGGAACGGCTAACCACTCCAGCATTCTGGCCTGGAGAATTCCATGGACAGAGAAGCTTGGCAGTCTACAGTCCATGGGGTTGGAAAGAATCAGACACGACTGAATGACTTCTACTTTCTTACAAATATTTTGATATATTTTCATTTTTACTCAGTTTGTATATTATTTATTTGAAAGTTCTCAAATATTTTGGTGTATGGGTTATTTAGAAATGTGTTCATTTCTATTTGCTTAGAGATTTTCTTGTATTTTCTGCTACTGATTTCGAGTTTGCCTTATGATCACACCACAACCTCTGTATGACTTAAATTCTCTTAAATTTGTTGAGGTTTGCTTTATGATCAAGTAAATCATCCCTCTTGGTAAATGTTCCTATGAACACTTGAATAAAATGTGTATTCTGCTGTTGGTAGAGTGTTCAATGCATGCAAACCAAATCCTTTTGCTTGATTTTGCTGATCAAACTTATTATATACTTCCCAAGTATAATTTTGAATTCATGTATTTCAGCTTTGTATGTTTTTGCTTCACATATTTTGAGGTTATATTGGTTTATGCACACATTTAAGATCATTATATCTTTCTGGTGGATTGACCTTTTTAACATTATATAAAGGCCCTCTTTATCTTTGGTAGTTTTCTTTGCACTAAATTCTATTTCATCAGATATTAACGTATTTCTGCTTTTTAAATTTTAATTTACTATTTTTATAGCATACAGTTTCCATTCTTCTACTTTCAACCTACCTATATTGTTGAATTTGAAATGAACTTCTTTTAAACAGCATATAGTTGAGCTTTCCAGTTCAGGATGGTGGAATATAAGGACATACACTCATCTCCTCCTGCGAGAGCATGAAAATTTCAAGTAGCTGTTGAACAACCATAGACAGGAGGACACTGGAACCCACCAAAAAAAGATACTCCCTGTCCAAAAACAAAGAAGAAGCGCAACAAGATTGTAGGAGGGGCACAGACATGATAAAATCAAATCCCATACCCACAAGGTAGGTGACCCACAAACTGGAGAAAAATAACACCAAAGAAATTCTTCCTCAGTTGTGAAGGTTCTGAGCCTCATGTCAGGTTCCCCAGCCTGGCAATCTGAGAAAGGGACTGGGAATTCCTAGGGAATCTGACTTTGTAGGCCAGTGGGAGTTTATTACAGGACTTCCACAGCACTGGGGGAAACAGAGACTCCACTCTTGGAGGGTGGGGGCAGGACACAAACAAACTCTGGCCTGCACCAAGACCCAGGGAAAAGAGCAGTGACTCCACAGGAGACTGGATCAGACCCACCTGCTAGTGTTGGAGGGTCTCCTGCAGAGGTGTGGGTAGGCAGTGGCTCACCACAGGGACAGCAACACTGACTGGAGCAGTTCTAGAAGGTGCCCCCTGGAAAAATTCCTCTTGGAGGTTACAATTAACCCTACCATAGGGCCCACTGGAGAATGAAATGGCAACCCACTCCAGTGTTCTTGCCTGGAGAATCCCAGGGACAGGGGAGCCTGGTGGGCTGCTGTCTATGGGGTCGCACAGAGTCAGACACGACTGAAGCGACTTAGCAGCAGCAGCAGCACAGGGCCCAGAGACATCAGGGCTGGGTCGCCTCAGATGAAACAACAAACGGGGAGGGAGTACAACCCTTCCCATCAGGAAATAACTGGATTAAAGTTTTACTGAGCACAGCCCAGCCCACCAGGCAAGACCCTGCTTTTCCTGCTACAAGGCCCTCAATCAGGAGGCTTACACAAGCCTCTTAGCCTCATTTACCAGTCAGCCAGAAGCAGCAAGAGAGCTGCCATCACCACAGCACCCAGAATGAAAACCACATCACAGAATGACCATCAGAATGAAAAAGCAGAGGGGTATATCCAGATGAAGGGATAAGACAATATCCCAGAAAAACTACTAAATGAAGTAGAGATAGGCAACCTTCCAGGAAAAGGATTCAGAATAATGACAGTGAGCATGCTGGATGCTCACTGATTTCAGGATTTCCCAGATTTTTTCAAAGTACTACACGTGGTATTGGATCTGGAGCTATAATACTGATAATTATCCTGATGATTATATTTATAGTATACCGATGCCTTTTAACTAAAATTGTTCAAACTAAACAAACTCATTTGGTCAGGGCCTTTTTCACAAAAGTATCTACAGCCACCCCCAATAATGAAAAAATAAAAAGGGGGGAATTGTCAGGGGACTTTCAACTTTAAGGGATCCAATATGTTGCATTTTCTTCCTTTGTGTGCTGTTTCTCAAGGACTCTCTGTTCCTTATCAGTTCCTGGAATACAAGAACCAGTAGAGCTGCATGCAGTTCTCAGGACTGAGATCATGGGAAAAGCACCTGCTTGGATTCCCTTCAGTGACACCCTTCAGTGACTCTCTTCAGCGACCTTGTACTTAATACACTATCCATTTTGTTGCAACTGGTGGAATTTCATTTTTTAATGGCTGAGTAATCATTTTACTGAAGATATATAAGCATGTATTTCTGCTAATAAAATACCCTTGTTCAACTAGAGACTTGGGTCCCCCGTATCCTTCTTTCGTCTCCAGCAAGTTCTTCGGAGCGTGGAGGCCTACTGAGCTCACTTTCTCACCCAGGCTTTCAAGACCTCCTTGAGAGGATGCCCTGTGCCTTCGTGAGCGGTACAAGTTCTGTGTATGGGCTTTATTGGCTTTTCACGTAACCCAAGGGATATTGCTTTTTCTCTCTCTTTCTCTCTCTTTCTTTTCATCAACTCTAGTCCCCAGGCCCCAGTCTGTAAAAGACCGCAACAAAGAGGCTCTTTAGTTCCTCTTCATTTTCTGTCATTAGAATGGTATCATCTGCATATCTGAGGTTGTTGATATTTCTCCTGACAATCTTGATTTCAGCTTGTGAGTCATCCAGTCGAGCATTTTGCATGATGTACTCTGTATATAAGTTAAATAAACAGGGTAGTAATATACAGCCGTCTTGACGTTCTCCTTTCCTAATTTGGAACCAGTCTGTTGTTCCATGTCTGGTTCTAACTGTTGCTTCTTGACCTGCGTATAGGTTTCTCAGGAGACAGTGGGTCGCAAAGAGTCGGACACGACTGAGCAACTGAACTGAACTGATAGTTTTTCTGTTTAATATTGAATCGGCAGCTATCCTCACATTTCTATGAATCACATCTTCAGATATTTTTGAAACCTCTGCAAGAAGCATCCGCAGCAATTTGTAGATGGTGTAAATGTATGGGGGAAAGAGGATAAGGAGGTAATCAATCTAGACAAGAAAAACTATGTCTTTGAAGTGAGGACAGAGGTCAATGGTTATAGGCACTTTCACTGAAAAATAAAATGAATACTAAAGCAAATCTGAGACAAGTAAAAACCATTAACTATGGATTCAAGAAGCAACCACTTAAAAAAAAAAAAAAACATGGCTTATGCAGGGGAGCATTCAATAAAGCCTTAATATAGACGGGTAATGTTGTATTGCGGAAAGAGATGAAGCTAGGAAACAAAGCACTTGGGTTTGATCATAGACTGCAGCACACCAGGGTCCACTATCCTTCACTACCTCCCTGAGTTTGCTCAAATTCATGTCCATTGAGTCAGTAATGCCATCCAACCATCTCATCCTCTGTTATCCCCTTCTTCTTCTGCCTTCAATCTTTCCCAGCATCAGAATCTTTTCCAAAGAGTCAGCTCTTCACATCAGGTCACCAGAGTAGTGGAGCTTCACCTTCAAGAGCAATCCTTCCAATGAATAGTCAGGGTTGATTTCCCTGGTTAACTAGGATTGATTGGTTTGATCTCCTTGCTCTCCAAAAGACTCGCAAGCATCTTCTCCAGTACAATTCAAAAGCATTAGTTCTTCAGTGTTGAGCCTTCTTTATAGTCCAACTCTCATATCCACACTTGACTACTGGAAAAAACATAGCTTTGACTATATGGACCTTTGTTGGCAAAGTGATGTCTCTGCTTTTTAATATCCTGCCTAGGATTGTTATAGTTTCCCCACCAAGGAGCAAGCCTCTTTTAATTTTTTGGCTACAGTCACTATCTGCAGAGATTTTGGAGCCCCCAAAATAAAATCTGTCACTGTTACCACTTTTTCCTCATCTGTTTGCCATGAGGAAATGGGACCAGATGCCATGATTTTCACTTTTTGAATGTTGAGTTTTAAGGCAGATTTTTCATTCTCCTCTTTCATCCTCATCAAGAGGTCTCAGGGACATTCAGTTTTAAGGGATCCAGTATGTTGCATTTTCTTCCTTTGTGTGCCATTTCTTAAGGACTCTCTGTTCCTTATAAGTTCTTGGAATACAGGAACAAGTAGAGCTGCATGCAGTTCTCAGGACTGAGATCACGGGAAAAGCACCTGTTTGGATTCCCTTCAGTGACTACCTTCAGTGACTCCCTTCAACGACCTTGTACTTAATAGACTATCCATTTTGTTAAAGCTGTGATTCTGCCATTTCAAGGTAATTCTAGACCCCCTGATACTTGACAACAGGCACTTCACGGGAAAAGCACCTGTTTGGATTCCCTTCAGTGACTACCTTCAGTGACTCCCTTCAACGACCTTGTACTTAATAGACTATCCATTTTGTTAAAGCTGTGATTCTGCCATTTCAAGGTAATTCTAGACCCCCTGATACTTGACAACAGGCACAACACTTGTTACATGAATATAACTTAGATGATGAAACTTTACAAAAGGCTCAATTAGAACAACATAAAATATTTCAAAATTTTCCCACCAGCCCTGCCCCAAGTGCTCCTCCTCCTCCTCTTGCAACAGGCACAAAACCGAAAATCCCCTCAATCCAAGAACAAGATGACTCTGAAGATGATTCTTCTGAGGCTCTTTTTGACACTAAGACTGACAATACTTTTCTTGATGACAATGATAAGCCTTTGGCACACAGTCACATTTATGAGAAAATACTATCCACCCCTTTCCCTGGCAACCATATTCTCCTAAAAGCAGGAGGAAATGAAAGAGTTAAAGCTTAGGCAGGCAGTCCAGTGCCCTATAAAGAGAAAGCAAATATTCTCACTCATGCTTTCCTTAAGCCTTGTGCAACAATGTATCTTGCCAGAGAACTGACCTTTCTTTAGGTCCAGAACTAATGATTACACATCACAATGTCTTACTCATGGAAATGCTTTTCTTAGGCTCTATGTTAATGATTATAATTATAACAAATCTTGCCTAGGAACCTGTATCTCAAGATTTGTACCCCTGATTACACAGCAAGTGTATATCTTGCCCAGAGACGTTGTCTGGAACTTGTTCCCACTGGCTAATCTTGTGCCAAAGTTATCTCAGGATGTATGTCTTGGGAAAGGGTCTAATGGAACTCTTACAACGTTGAGGTATTCTTTTTATCTATTCTCAGCAGCTAGTTGAGAAATATATAAGGTCCCACATAAGGTGGATACTCTTTCTACCTGCTTCTGATGTCTACATCAGACGCTTTCTCTGTTCTGTCACTTTAAATAAAATTTTGCACACAAAGCTCTGAATGACTGAGACCTATCTTTGGTCCCAGAGTTAACTCTCCTTCAGAGACCACTAATCTGGCAGAATCATTCACCATAAGCTATCATCTTGGCGGCTCATCGAACAATTGAAAGAAGTCGCCCTTGAAGCTTGGGATCGAATTACTCCTCAAGGGAAGCCTAAAGGCAGCTATACAAAGATATCCCAAGGGCCTAGTGAAGTCTATGCTGATTTTTTAGCTAGACTGGAAGTTGCTATTTCCCATAATGTTATCGGAGAAGAGGCCATAATGCAGAGGAAGACTACTTGCTTATGAAAATGCAAATCAGGACTATCAAAGAGCTATCGCTCCAATTCATGAGACTGGGACTGTTATTGATTATTTGAAGGCGTATCACAATTTAGGATCAGAAACTCAGAAAATGCAAATATTAGCTAAAACAATGGCTGCTGCTTTTAAAAGGGAAATGAAGGATATTTTAGATGTGGGGACAAAATACATTTACAAAAGGATTTCCCTAAAAGGCACACAGAAAAAAAATAAAATTGTTTAAAAAACCTCCAGGAATCTGTCTTCGTTGCCATAAAGGGATACATTGGGCCAGGGAATGTCGATCTAAATATGATGTTGAAGGGAAGCCTATTTCAGGAAACTCCAAGCTGGGGAACTCCCTGGGTCCCCATCAATAAAACCCAGCGACAAACTCCATCTTTTCCCTCAAACCCTCAACATCCAGCAGTGCTGCCGTCAATATACCAGCCCTAAATGATTTTCTTCTTTTCCCTCAAGCAATTCCTTCTAGAATACCTACTGGACTTCTTGGACCCCTACCTCCACAAACCTTTGGCCTTTTACTTGGCCAATCCAACTTGACTTCTAAGGGAATTACTGTTCACCCTGGAATAATTGATTCAGATTATAAGGGAGAAATTCAAATTATGATGTCATCTCAGATACTACGGCAATTCAAAAAAGGGGACAAAATTGTCCAATTACTTCTTTTACCTTACATTTCTATTAACTCCTCTAATGACATACGGACAGATGGATTTAGCAATACAGATCAAAAACAATCCTTACGGACATCCAAATATCTGAATATGCACAACCAAATATATATATATCAAAATTAATGGCAAAAGATTTTCTGGTCTCCTCGATACTGGATCCGATATTACTATTATTTCCAAACATTTATGGCCCAAATCTTGGACTATACAGAGAATTTCTTGCCAAATTATAGGAATTTCTCAAACCAAAATACAAGAAATCTATTGAAATATTTAAATTTATCCTTATGAGGGACCAGAAGGCCAGCCTACAACATTACAACCTTATGTGATAGATGCACCCCTTAATCTAATAGGAAGAGATTTATTTATGCAATGGCAAACTCAAATATATATTCCACATTTTTCCTAGGGGCCACTGCTCATTTGACAAACAATGCAATTATTAAAATAACTTGAAAGAATGATGAGCCTATTTGGACAAAGCAGTAGCCCCTTACAAAAGAGAAATTGGAAGCTACTAAGGAACTCATAACAACACAATTGGAATTAAAACATATTGAGGAATCTTATTCCCCTTGGAACTCTCCAGTTTTTGTTATAAGAAAGAAATCTAACAAACAGCATCTCTTAACAGAACTTAGAAAAGTTAATGCATCTATGAAACCTATAAATGCATTGCAACCAGGAATTCCATCACCAACCACTATTCCTCAAAACTGACATATTATTATTACAGCATTTACAAGACTGCTTTTTTACTATACCTTTACACCATGGAGGGAGGAGTCTGGTAGGCTACAGTCCATGGGGTTGCAAAGAGTCGGACAGGACTGAGCGATTTCATTTTCACTTTCACTTTCACTTACACCACTTTCACTTTCACTAAACTGAGAGAGATTTGCTTTCTCTCTTCCTTATCTAATCACACCGGGCCTCCTAAACGGTACCAATGGACTGTACTACCTCAAAGAATGATGAATTCTCCCACCATGTGTCAATACTATGTAACCAAAGCCTTTAAACCTGTAAGAATACAATTTCCTTTCTTGTTATTCATTATATGGACAATATTTTGTTTTCCACTCCATCTGTTTTAGAAACTCAACAAATGTTTGACATAGCTCAACAATACTTAAAAGACTCTGGATTAATCATTGCCCCTAAAAAGATTCAAACCTCTACACCTTACCATTACTTAGGATTTGTTGTTAATAGACAACGTATTACTCCCCAACTAACACAGATTCATACCAATAAATTATCAACCTTGAATGATTTTCAAAAACTTTTAGGTGATATAAACTGGATTAGACCCTCTTTAGGCATTGCAAATTATCAACTGACTAATCTATTTAACACATTAAATAGAGATCCTGATTTAAATAGCCCTCGTTCACTTTCACAAGAGGCATGAGAGGAACTCTGTTTAATACAAAATAAATTGCAAAAACAGTTTCTTACTCGTATTATACTTGATTTACCTCTAGAGTTATTTATACTCCCCTCTCTCCATTCCCCCACAGGACTTCTTGCCCAACAAGAATAGCCAATAGAATGGATCTATACCCATTTTAGAAGGACAAGGTCACTTATGCCCTATCTTGATTTGATCGCTCTAATAATTATCAATGGGAGAAATAAAACTGAGACTCTAATTGGCTCTGATCCTCATAAAATAAATCTCAATTCCAGAATGCACTACAAACTTCTACCGATTTCCAAATAGCCTTTCTGGAATATTTTAAAGAAATTTCATTTCATTATCCTTCCAACAAACTCTGGAATCTCTTTAAAAATACTGAATTTATTATCTCTCACATTATTAGCTCACAACTTATACCTCAAGCTGATATTTTCTATATAGATGGGACTAAACTCCAAAGCCTCATTCTGGTCTCTCAAAGAATATAAAATCTTTTATACTAAATTTCATTCTACTCAACAAAATGAATTATATACTCTTATTCAAATTATTCACCTACATCCTAACCCCATTAATATAATTTCTGACTCCTTATATTCAGTTTTTATATTAAGAAATATAGAAACCTCCACTATAAACTCCAATCAACCTATAATTCAACAACTTTTTCTCAAACTACAATCTCTTATTAGGAACCGCACCTTCCCCATTTATATGACCCATATACAAACACATCACACATTGAAACTACAAATAAAAAAATTAAAAAAGGGGGAATACACA
>SJYT01038673.1:0-31841 GCA_006410635.1 Cephalophus harveyi | reverse complement strand
GTAGTGATGCTTTCTAAGGCCCACTTGACTTCACATTCCAAGATGTCTGGCTCTAGATTAGTGATCACATCATCATGATTATCTGGGTCGTGAAGATCTTTTTTGTACAGTTCTTCTGTGTATTCTTGCCACCTCTTCTTAATATCTTCTGCTTCTGTTAGGTCCATACCATTTCTGTCCTTTATCGAGCCCATCCTTGCATGAAATGTTCCCTTGGTATCTCTAATTTTCTTGAAGAGATCTCTAGTCTTTCCCATTCTGTTGTTTTCCTCTATTTCTTTGCATTGATCACTGAAGAAGGCTTTCTTATCTCTTCTTGCTATTCTTTGGAACTCTGCATTCAGGTGCTTATATCTTTCCTTTTCTCCTTTGCTTTTCGCCTCTCTTCTTTTCACAGCTATTTGTAAGGCCTCCCCAGACAGCCATTTTGCTTTTTTGCATTTCTTTTCCATGGGGATGGTCTTGATCCCTGTCTCCTGTACAATGTCACGAACCTCAGTCCATAGTTCATCAGTCTCTCTTTCTGTCAGATCTAGTCCCTTAAATCTATTTCTCACTTCTATTTCTCACTTCTCTATTTCTCATTTCTCACTGTATAATCATAAGAGATATGATTTAGGTCATACCTGAATGGTCTAGTGGTTTTACCTACTTTCTTCAATTGAGTCTGAATTTGGCAATAAGGAGATGCATGATCTGAGCCACAGTCAGCTCCCGGCCTTGTTTTTGTTGACTGTATAGAGCTTCTCCATCTTTGGCTGCATAGAATATAATCAATCTGATTTCGGTGTTGACCATCTGGTGATGTCCACGTGTAGAGTCTTCTCTTGTGTTGTTGGAAGAGGGTGTTTGCTATGACCAGTGCATTTTCTTGGCAAAACTCTATTAGTCTTTGCCCTGCTTCATTCCGCATTCCAAGGCCAAATTTGCCTGTTACTCCAGGTGTTTCTTGACTTCCTACTTTAGCATTCCAGTCCCTTATAATGAAAAGGACATCTTTTTTGGGTGTTACTTCTAAAAGGTCTTGTAGGTCTTCATAAAACTGTTCAACTTCAGCTTCTTCAGCGTTACTGGTTGGGGCATAGACTTGAATAACTGTGATATTGAATGGTTTGCCTTGGAGACTAACACAGATCATTCTGTCGTTTTTGAGATTGCATCCAAGTACTGCATTTCACAGTTGTTGCTTAACAGTAAACCCAGCAGGTGTGTTTGCTGTGGGTAATTTCACATTAACTTTGGCTGAAATATTTGTGCTGATTACTCCAGGTGTTTCTTGACTTCCTACTTTAGCATTCCAGTCCCTTATAATGAAAAGGACATCTTTTTTGGGTGTTACTTCTAAAAGGTCTTGTAGGTCTTCATAAAACCGTTCAACTTCAGCTTCTTCAGCGTTACTGGTTGGGGCATAGACTTGAATAACTGTGATATTGAATGGTTTGCCTTGGAGACTAACATAGATCATTCTGTCATTTTTGAGATTGCATCCAAGTACTGCATTTCACAGTTGTTGCTTAACAGTAAACCCAGCAGGTGTGTTTGCTGCGGGTAATTTCACATTAACTTTGGCTGAAATATTTGTGCTGAGTGCTGTCTTAGTCTCTCAGTCGTGTCTGGCTCTTTGCGACCCCATGGACTGCAGCCCACTAGGCTTCTCTGTCTATGGGGATTCTCCAGGCAAGAATACTGGAGTGGGTTGCCATATCCTCCTCCAGGTTATTTTCCCAACCCAGGGATCGAACCCAGGTCTCCTGCATTGTGGGTGGGTTCTTTACTGAGTGAGCCTCCAGGGAAGCCCATTTGTATTAAAAGGTGAAATATGCTGATATATTCCAACTTAGAATTAAAAACAACAGATCATTTCCTATGTGTTTCTTTGGAGAAGACTCTTGAGAGTCCCTTGGACTGCAAGGAGATCCAACCAGTCCATTCTAAAGGAGATCAGCCCTGGGTGTTCTTCGGAGGGAATGATGCTAAAGCTGAAACTCCAGTACTTTGGCCACCTCATGTGAAGAGTTGACTCATTGGAAAAGACTCTGATGCTTGGAGGGATTGAGGGCAGGAGGAGAAGGGGACGACAGAGGATGAGATGGCTGGATGGCATCACCGACTCGATGGACGTGAGTTTGAGTGAACTCCGGGAGTTGGTGATGGACAGGGAGGCCTGGCGTGCTGTGATTCATGGGGTCGCAAAAAGTCGGACATGACTGAGTGACTGAACTGAACTGAAAATAGTTTAAGTAGAACTACAGGTACATATAAATTTCACGTTAAGGTCAGAATAAGAATATTCATAGGTATGGGCATAAAAAATACCTGTTGGTGAATAAAAAACGAATGATCCAGTTTCTACAGAGCAGATATTACTGCTGTAGAATTCCCTAATTGAAAACCATAAAATGCAATATGAGTTGTCTGGCTTAAGTTGACCTAAACAAAGATGTACTAGATATGTTATTATAATTTGCTAATTTCAGTGAAAAAGAAATCAAAGAGTGAAGTAGGTTAGAGTAAAATATTGATACAGTAAAATGGGTAGGGGGAGTTGAATTTATTAAAGGTCTGTGAAGTGAAAGTCGCTCAGTCATGTCCGACTCTTTGTGACCCCATGGACTATACAATCCATGGATTTCTCCAGGCCAGAATACTGGAGTGGGTAGACTTTCCCTTCTCCAGGGGATTTTCCCAATCCAGGGATCGAATTCAGGTCTCCCACATTACAGGTGGATTTCTTACCAGCTGAGCCACAAGGGAAACCCAATTAAAGGTCTATAAGAAAATTTATTTCTGTAGTTATTTGTTGCCACATAGCAAATTATCCCTGAGATTTTGAGACAGAAAAACCATAAGTATTTATTCACTGATAGTTTCTGTGGGTCAAAAATTTGAAGATGTCTTAGCTGGATTGTTCTGAATCAGAGTCAAGATATTTTCTGGGGCTACTGTCATCTGAAAATGTGACTGGGGCTGTCAGATTCACTTCTTGCTTGGCTCAGTTACCTGATTGCTAACAAGTCTCTATTCCTTAATGGTTTTTGACAAGAGGGCTTAGTTCCTGCCATATAGACTTCTCTATACAGCTACTTGAGTGTCTTCAAGTATGATATATGTGTGATGCATGATATGGCATATAGGTTCCACCTTAGCAATTGATCAAAGAGAAAATAAAGAAAAATTAGCAAAGTCTTTAATTATCCTATCTTGAAAATCAAATCCCATCATTTCTACCTTGGTCTATTTGATGAAATTAAGTCATCAAATCCAGCCCACATTCAATGGAGGTAAATTAAATTTTATTTCTTAAAAGGACGTGTTTTAACAATTTGTGGATGTATTTTAAAATTTCCTCTTTTGCTTTTATTTTATTTAAAGTTAAAAATATATACTTTTTTATCCCAATGTGTTTATAAAACTTTTTTTAGTCATTATTTCCAAAGCTCCCTTGAAATGAGCCAAAAAAGCATGAATTCATGAGAGCTTTCTTATCTAAAGAGATAAAATTCCTAATTAAAATATTAAAATGTAAAAAAGTTTAAATTTGAAAACATATCAGGTAGCACATCTGATTCACTGGATGTATAGCGTGTACAAACCATAGAATATTGAATCTTCCTTCAGAAAATTATGACAGCCTCTTGTTAAAAAATCAGTGTGGAACATGTATTTTCTACAGATTATAGAAACAAAATACATGTTAAACCAAGTATTTTTTTAGTCATTATTTCCAAAGCTCCCTTGAAATGAGCCAAAAAAGCATGAATTCATGAGAGCTTTCTTATCTAAAGAAATAAAATTCCTAATTAAAATATTAAAATGTAAAAAAGTTTAAATTTGAAAACATGTCAGGTAGCACATCTGATTCACTGGATGTATAGAGTGTACAAACCATAGAATATTGAATCTTCCTTCAGAAAATTATGACAGCCTCTTGTTAAAAAATCAGTGTGGAGCATGTATTTTCTACAGATTATAGAAACAAAATATATGTTAAACCAAGTACTGTTATTAGATAAACCATATTTTAAGGTTGGAATTGAGTACAACTGCTTCAGAAAGGCGTATATGTCTTGTTTTGCTTAGGACTCAGTCCTGTGTAAGATCACTGAATGTAATAATCCTCAAAGGCATTAAAGATGAATAATTTTAGAAGACATTTCCCATCAGTTTAAATGCTAGAAATTAATCCTTTTCATCTATGCCCTGTTTATTCCTGTTCTCCTTTAAAGATAGTATATCTTCACATCATTTTTTTTTGACAAGTCAATAGTGAATAAAATGTCTGTGTCCTCCAGAATTTTAGAATCATTGGACTCAGTCCTGTGTAAGATCACTGAATGTAATAATCCTCAAAGGCATTAAAGATGAATAATTTTAGAAGACATTTCCCATCAGTTTAAATGCTAGAAATTAATCCTTTTCATCTATGCCCTGTTTATTCCTGTTCTCCTTTAAAGATAGTATATCTTCACATCATTTTTTTTTGACAAGTCAATAGTGAATAAAATGTCTGTGTCCTCCAGAATTTTAGAATCATGCAAGGGTATTCAAACGACCCAGTACATTTAAAGATAGGATTAATAAGCTTTTTTGCAAGATTATAATTTGACCCAGGGATCAAACCTGGGTCTCACTGTTGGGAATGTAAATTGATATAGCCACTATGGAAGATGTTATGGAGCTGTCTCTTATACACATCTAGATGTGTATAAGAGACAGATTTAGAAATAAAGAATAACTTTTTAAATTACAAATTCATCTAACCAGCCAAACATGCAAAACAACATAAAACAAAACCTTTACAAAATTATTTAGATAAAATTAAATATTGTGTCATATTATACCAAAGAGTGTTTCATCACTTTAATTTATGTTAAGTAAATATTTTTAGTTAACACCTTTTCACTTTAATTTGCTTAAAGCAAATTAACTATAATAAATGAATAGCAGAGCCCATGTAGACAGTTTCCTTAATACTTTATTTAGCCTGCTTATAGTCTCTCAAAACTATTTTTACATACAAGAACATAAGGGGAATTGAAAATATATGTATTTCTAGAAATTGTCTTGGCATACAATAAATTAATTTAGAAATGGAACATTTTAAAAATCAGTACCATCCACTGATACTGAGATTTTTGTTTGTGGCTTACATGTATGAGGCCTTTAATACATCCAAGGTGTTGATGAGGAATTGTATTTTGCCACATGCTCGCTACATATTTAAAGACATTCACTTTCTTTCTAAACAATAATTTTCCCTGGTCTTAGTCTGTTCAACTTGCTAAAATACCATAAACTCTGTGCCTAGTCGCTTCAGTTGTGTCCAACTCTTTGTGACCCATGGACTGTAGCCCAACAGGCTTCTCTGTCCATGGGATTCTCCAGGCAAGAATACTGGAGCTGTCTCTTATACACATCTTATTAAAAATTATTGAAAAGAAAATTTTAACAGTCATTAAGACCATAGACTGTTTTTTGATTAAGTTGCTTGGAGAGACAAATTGGAAAGCAAAAAAGGACCAAAAAAATAAAAAAGAGAGATAATATAAAAATTAAATGTACCCTAAAGAAATGTTCTATTGGGTGTTTAGTCCCAGCAAGATAGCATGAACTTGTTTCTCTCTGCTCCTCTACACTAAGTTTAACATTTGTACATAGTTCAACAGTTATTTCAAGGAGCATTCTAAAATATGGCAAGCAAAAGGCCAACTGGTTTGATACTTCAAAACTAGAGGAAACACATAGGGGCAGGGTACTTTCTGCCTCTGTAATAGAACAAGGTCACTCAGACCTGGTGCTTTCTGACCCTAATTTAGCAATGGGACCCAGTCCTGGTAGGCTTGTTCTTCCTCCGTATCTAGCAAGGGTCCCTCTGTTAACATCAAGTGAGATATGTACTACCAAAAAAGATGGTTCATGGTAGATTTCCAGTGATAAGTGGTCTGGGTCTCCTCTCTTCCACCGAGAGATACTGGAGTTGTGAGAGGAATTGGCAACATGAGCATATATAGAACCAGTGGTCTAGCCCAGGAACGCATTTGCACCCCTCTTCTACTACTCAGAAACACTAGGGCATATGGGCAGAATGGGCAGGAAAGACTCAGTCAAAACAAGTGGCTGGGTCTTGGATCCTCTTTGTCTCTGAGGGCATGAAACTCTCCTCCCCCAACAACAGATATGGCAAGGTGGACCCACTCACAGAAAACATCCTAGCAGCAGAAACTTCTTTGACTCCATTGGCCTGACACTCTCTTCCCTGTCCAAAGATAGCAAGGTAGCCAGAGGTAGCAGTAAGGAGGAACATTACCATATCTCTCATCCGTTAATCAACTTTCTGGAGAGACCCTTTCTGTAGAACCCGAAAAACCAAGCAGACTGAAGTAGCATGACAAAGGCTTTAACCATACATTGACATTGGAACTAGAGCCCACAAGAGCAGGCCAAGACCTGTGTACTAGATCTAAACAAGAGGACTACCTGTTAAAATAGAACATTTAAATAGAATCTGTAATCTCCTGACATAATAGAAAAAATTGTCCATGATCTAATTGGAAATCATACATCATGCTCAGAACTGGGAAAATCACAACTTGAATTGGAAAAGACATTAACTAAAGCCAATATAAAAATGAATCAGATGTCATCATTATCTGATAAGACTTATAAAGCAGCATTTCTAAAAATGCTTAATCAAATACACATTCAGTTCAGTTCGGCTCAGTTGCTCAGTCGTATCCGAGTCTTTGCGACCCCATCAATCGCAGCACGCCAGGCCTCCCTGTCCATCACCATCTCCTGGAGTTCACCCAAACTCACGTCCATCGAGTCGGTGATGCCATCCAGCCATCTCATCCTCTGTCGTCCTCTCTTCCTCCTGCCCCCAATCCCTCCCCTCATCAGAATCGTTTCCAATGAGTCAACTCTTTGCATGAAGTGGCCTTAAAGGAAAAAATAGAATATCTCAGCAAAGAAATAGAAACCATAAAAAAGAACCAAATGGAAAATACAGAGCAGAAAAAAATACTATAATACTTAAAAAAATAAAGTACTGGGTGGGTTCAACAGTACATTGGAAGGGCATAGTCTATCTTTTTGTTCTCAACCACCTTTTTTCACTGAATTTGAATTGAATTTTATGTAAATAGAATAGAGTTAAGTAACTTAAAATCTGCTCAGTCTCTGTTTTTTGCTGTATGCATTTACATTATAAGCATTAATAAAATTAATACAGCAGGAGTGGTTATATTATTAAATAAAATAGTCATCCGAGCAAGGAAATTACTGGAGACAAAGAAGGACAGTACGTAATGATAAAAAGATTAATCACCAGGTAGACAGTGATCCTAAATGTGAACCAGTCAAATAACAGAGCCTCAAAATACATGAAGCAAAAGCTAATAGACTGAAAGGAAAACTATACAGATTTATTGCTGGGAACTTCAACATCATCTTCTCAACTACTGAGAAATATGAGAGAAAAATTAGCAAAGATGAAGAAGATCTGAACAAGAGTCAACTGACAGGATTGAACTGAAACATGGGTCCACCCAAAGCTTGATGAATATTTATGTATTTTTCAAGCACATGGCACCTTCATTAAAATAACTTGGGCCACATGATAAGACTCAACAAAATTAAAAGCATTAAAATAGTATAGCAGGTTCTCTGACAAGAAGGTTATCAAACTGGAAACCAGTAACAGATAGCAGGAAAATCTATAGACACACAAAAATTTAAAAAAATACTTCAAAAATAATCCATGAGTCAAAAGAAAATTTAGGAAACATAACTTAATGAAAACAAAAACATAATTTATCAAAATATGTATACAAGAGATAATAAAGAAAAAAAAATAGTCACTTAGTCATGTCCAACTTTTTGCAACCGCATGGACTATAGCCTACCAGGCACCTCTCTGTCTATGGAATTCTCCAGGCAAGAATACTGGAGTGTGTTACTGTTCACTTCTCCCAGGGATCTTCCCTATCCAGGGATTGAACCTGAGTCTCTTGCATTGCAGGTGGATTCTTTACCATCTGAGCCACCAAGGAAGCCCCAGAATATATAAGGTGAGGCTAAAGTAGTGCTGAGAGAATACTGTTAAGTTCCTACTGAAAGGTTGTTGCTGAACCACAAAAAGACTCCGGGATTCTTGGCCTCCGGAGGAGAAGATTTCAATCTGGGGCCAGAGATGAGGCTTGATCGCTCAGAGCTTCTGTGTAATAAAATTTTATTAAAGTATAAAGGAGATAGAGAAAGCTTCTGACACAGGCATCAGAAGGGGGCAGAAAGAGTACCCACTTGCTAGTGTTAGCAATGGAGTTATATACTCTCCACATTACTTTGCCGACTAAGGTCCGTCTAGTCAAGGCTATGGATTTTCCTGTGGTCATGTATGGATGTGAGAGTTGGACTGTGAAGAAGGCTGAACGCCAAAGAATTGATACTTTTGAACTGTGGTGTTGGAGAAGACTCTTGAGGAGTCCCTTGGACTGCAAGGAGCTCCAACCAGTCCATTCTGAAGGAGATCAGCCCTGGGATTTCTTTGGAAGGAATGATGCTAAAGCTGAAACTCCAGTACTTTGGCCACCTCATGTGAAGAGTTGACTCATTGGAAAAGACTCTGATGCTGGGAGGGATTGGGGGCAGGAGGAGAAGGGGACGACAGAGGATGAGATGGATGGATGGCATCACCGACTCGATGAACGTGAGTCTGAGGGAACTCCGGGAGTTGGTGATGGACAGGGAGGCCTGGAGTGCTGTGATTCATGAGGTCGCAAAGAGTCGGACACGACTGAGCGACCGAACTGAACTGAACTGAAGCAGAAAGGAAACCATTAAGAACAGAAGTCAATCAATTTACTATTGAAATTTCAATTTACTATTATTGCAATTTCAATTTACTATTGAAAATAGTAAAACAATAGAGTAACAAAGCAGAAAGTTGGTTATTAAATCAGTAACATGATACACCAGCAAAAGTAACAAAAATAAAAAGTAGGAAGGCACAGATCATCACTATCAGGAATAAAATATGGGATATAGATCTTGCAGTCTTCAGAAGTTAACAGAATGCTATGAGAAACTTCATATTAATAAATTAGACAACTGAGAAAATAAAATACTCAGAAATAAAAAGGAACAAATTATTGTATGTGCAGCAACTTGGATGAATCTCCAGAGAATTATGCTGAGTGAGAAAAGCTAATCCAAAAAGGTTACATACTATATGTAATAACATTTGTGTAACGTTTTTGAGGACTTCCCCGATAGCTCAGCATTAAAGAATCAGCCTGCAATGAAAGAGACCCAGGTTCAATCCTTGGGTCAGAAAGATTCCCTGGAGGAGGGCATGGCAACCCACTCCAGTATCCTTGCTTGGAGAATCCCCATGGATAAAGGAGCCTGACATAGGGTCTCAAAGAGTCGGACACGACTGAAGTGACTGGGCACTCATTTACACAACATTTTTGAAATTACAAAATTTAGAAATGAAGGACTCATTTCATTTAACAGTGAATAGAATGGCGGGGGATTGGTAGGTGGATATGAATTCCAATAGAGTAACAGGAGGAATCCTTTTGATAGGAACTGTTTCCTGACTGGTGGTAGATGCTATATGTATGAAATAACATAGAGAGCTAAATACACACATAGGCCCATAAGTGAGTAAAAGTAAAATCTGAATTTTTTCAGATTTCTGAAAAAAATTTTCTGGGAAAATCTGAATGTGTGGATGATATCAATGTCAGTAACATAATTGTGATATAAAATTTCAAAATACTACTACTGGGGGAAACAGTATAAAGTGTACATGCACGTGTGCCTAGTCGCTTCAGTTGTGTCCAACTCTTTGTGACCCATGGACTGTAGCCCAACAGGCTTCTCTGTCCATGGGATTCTCCAGGCAAGAATACTGGAGTGGGTTGCCATGCCTTTCTCCAGGGGATCTTCCTGACCCTCTGTCTCCTGTAGCTTCTGCCTTGCAGGCATTTCTTTACCACTGAGCCACCAGGGAACCCCCAAAGTGAACATAGGCTCTCTCAATATTATTTTTTACAATAGCTTTTCAGTGTACAGTTTTCTCTATTTTTCAGTTAAAAATACACTCTTGCTGGAATTTTAAAACAGCCATTATCTTCTGAGATGCCGTTTACCCATTTTTTTATCCTGATGCCATGATTTCCTGCTTCTTATTCTACCCGGTTAAACGTTCTTTCTTCTTCCCAAGCATCCTACTTTGAGTTTTATGTTATCGTTTTCCATGTGTTTCCAAAATTATAGAACTATGTATGAAAAATTTTAAACTGAAAAAATGTACTAGACCAAACTCTTGAATATATTTGCTGGAAAAAATGTAACTTTTATTTGTGGTCATTATTTCAAAATCAAGTATTCTTACTACTTTTTGATCTGGCATTCCTTTATATTGCCAGGAAAACATTGTATAATAGTCCTGGAAAGTTTATAACAGTGAGTTTCAGTTCTTATTAACCTATGTGATTACTTTCTTTGGAAAAAATTATCTTTAACGTCAGTTCACAGCTAAGTTACTATTACTTACTGTTTATTTTAACAGATAAAAAAGCATTCTTATGCAAGTTAAAACAACCAGTATGGAAACCCCAGCTTGGTAAAATTCCATCTGTGAGCATTTTATGACCATGTGATCATAGTAAAACGTTTGTGCTTCTACTTAATATTTTAGTCAGTGAGTGGCTACTGATGGCTTTGTGATAGTTATGTAGTATAATTTATATTGTGGGCTCAGCATGAATAGAGACATGGAGAGAGTCCATCTAGGAGGCTGTTGCTAAAGTGTAGATGAGGTAGGTTGCCGACATAAAAATAGATTATTCCATATACAGTATAAACCTTACCATTTTTTTGGTTAGGTTAAATTCATTTCCAAATTCCCGTTTAAAACATGGTGTTGTTCTTTGTTAAGGTTTTAGGTAGTAGTTTGAGTAGTTGAAAATTAACACTATACTAATATTAATGTGTAGGATAAATAAAGATGCTAACATGTATATTTCTTTGAGATTATGAGTATGAATATCAGAGGTAGATTTAATTTAATCCTGGCTGAATATCAGAGGTAGATTTATATTTAAAATGACCCAGAGAGATGATATAGGGAGGGTGGTGGGAGGGGGGGTTCAGGGTTGGGAACTCACGTACACCTGTGGTGGATTCTTGTCAATGTATGGCAAAACCAACACAGTATTGTAAAGTAAAAAAAATAAAAGTAAAAGATTTCTGGATATTTCTCAAAAGATCTAGAATTTTGTATCTTGTAACTCTAATATTTGTTGTTGCTGTTGTTTATTGTTCAGTCACTAAGTCCTCTTTTAACTCTTCGTGATCTCATGGATAGTAGTACACCAGGATCCTCTGTCCTCTGCTGTCTCCTGGAGTTTGCTCAAATTCGTGTCCCTGGAGTCAGTGATGCTATCTAACCATCTCATTCTGTGGCTACCGGCATCTTATGCGTTCAGTCTTTCCCAGCATTGGTCTTTTCCAGTGAGCTGGCCCTTCACATCAGGTGGCCAAATATTGGAGCTAAAACTTCAGCATCAGTCCTTCCAGTGCATACTGAGGGTTGATTTCCTTTAGTATTGCCTGGTTTGATCTCCTTGCAGTCCAAGGGAGTCTTGTCTAGTGCCACAATTCGAAAGAATCAATTCTTTGGTGCTCTGCCTTCTTTATGGACCAACTTTCACATCCATATATGACTACTGGAAAAATCATAGCTTTGATTATATGGACCTTTGTTGGCAGAGTGATGTCTCTGCTTTTTAATACACTGACTACGTTTGTCATAGCTTTACCTCCAAGGATCAAGCATCTAGTTTCATGGCTGCAGTCTCTGTCCATGCTAAGCCCAATAAAATAAAATCTGTGTCTGCTTCCACTTTTTCCCTTTCTTTTTGCCATGAATTGATGAGATTGGATGTCATGATCTTAGTTTTTTGAATGCTGAATTTTAAGCCAGTTTTTTCATTCTCCTTTTTCATCCTCATCAATAGGCTTTTTAGTTCCTCTTCATTTTCTGCCATTAGAGTGGTATCATCTGCCTATCTGGGATTGTTGGTATTTCTCCTGGTAATCTTGATTCCAACTTGTGATTCATCCAACCTGAATTTGACATAATGTACTCTGCATATAAGTTAAATAAGCAGGGTGACAATATACAGCGTTGTTATACTCCTTTCCCAGTTTGAAACCAGTCAGTTGTTCTGTGTCCAGCTCTAACTTGCTTCTTGACCTCCATACAGTTTTCTCAGGAGGCAGGTAAGGTGGAATTTTCCACAGTTTGTTGTAATCCACACAGTCAAAGGCTTTGGTTTAATCAGTGAAGCAGAAATAGATGTTTTTCTGGAATTCTGTTGCTTTCCCCATGAGCCAACAAATGTTGGCAATTTGCTCTCTTGTTCTCTTGCTTCTTTGAAACCCAGCTTGTACATCTGGAAGTTCTCAGTTCACGTATTGCTGAAGCCTTGCTTGAAGAATTTTAAGCATAGCCTTGCTAACGTGTGAAATGAGTGCTGTTGTACAGTAGTTGGATCATTCTTTGGCATTGCCCCTTTTGGGATTGAAATGAAAATTGACCTTTTCCAGGCCTGTGGCCACTGCTGAGTTTTCCAGATTTTCTGACATATTGAGTGTAGCACTTTAACTGCATCATCTTTTAGGATTTTAATATAGCTCAACTGGAAGTCACTTCTGCTAGCTTTGTTTATATTGATGCTTCATAAAGCCCTCTTGACTTCACACTCCAGGGTGTCTAGCTGTAGGTGAGTGACCACACCACTGTGGTTTTTCAGGTCGTTAAGAACTCTTTTGTATGGTTCTTCTGTGTATTTTTGCCACCTCTTCTGCTTCCATTAGGTCCTTACTGTTTCTGTCCTTTATTGTTTTCATTCTTGCATAAAATGTTCCCTTGATAGCTCCAATTTCCTTGAAGAAATATGTAGTCTTTCTCATTCTACTATTTTTCTCTGTATCTTTGCATTGTTCACTTAAGAATCTTTCTTATCTCTCCTTGCTGTTCTCTGGAACTCTCCATTCACTTAGGTGTATCTTTCCCTTTCTCATTTGCCTTTCACTTCTCTTCTTTTCTCAGCTATTGTAAAGCCTCCTCAGACAACCACTTGGCCTTCCTGCATTTCTTTTTCTTGGGGATGGTTTTGGTCAATGTGTCCGGTATGGTGTTAAGAACTTCGATAGAAGCCCTGCTGGTACAGCTCCAGCAGCTGGGCGGGCAGGTCGCGGAGGGAGGCCAGCCTCACGGCCGAGGCCCGCGGGAGCGCAGCTGGGGAGAGAGAAGGGGAGGCGCGTCAGAGACCCACCGACCCGCCACCACGCCCGGCCCACGTCCCACGCCACTCGGCCCAGCAGAACACCCTGTCTCTTATACACATCTTGGTCATGTATGGATGTGAGAGTTGGACTATAAAGAAAGCTGAGTGCCAAAGAATTGATGCTTTTGAACTGTGGTGTTGGAGGAGACTCTTGAGAGTCCCCTGGGCTGCAAGAAGATCCAACCGGTCCATCCTAAAGGAGATCAGTCCTGAATATTCATTGGAAGGACTGATGCTGAAGCTGAAACTCCAATACTTTGGCCACCTGATGCGTAGTACTGACTCATTGGAAAAGACCCTGATGCTGGGAAAGTTTGAAGGTGAGAGAAGGGGACAACAGAGGATGAGATGGTTGGATGGCATCAGTGACTCAATGGATATGAGTTTGAATAAACTCTGGGAGTTGGTGATGGGCTGGGAGGCCTGGCGTGCTGTGGTCCATGGGGTAGCAAAGAGTCAGACATGACTGAGTGACTGAACTGAACTGAAATGAACTGATACCTGAATGGCCTGGTGGTTTTCCCTACTTTCTTCAATTTATGACTAAATTTCACAGTAAGGAGTTCATGATCCAAGCCACAGTCACCTCCAGGTCTTGTTATTGCTGAATATATAGAGCTTCTCCATCTTTGGCTGCAAAGGATATCCCTGGTTTTGGTATTAATGAATCTAGTGATGTACATTTATAGAGTCAACTCTTGGGTTGTTGGAAAAGGTTGTAATGTTTAGGGAGTGCAAAAGTGGAAATTTTTACCACTTGTTTATAATGCTTATTTTTAAGAGGACCATGAAAATTTCAGGGAGGCTGACAAATCTTTGATTTTCATGAGAGATAAAGCATCAAGGGAAAAAAGAGAAATGTACTTGTATTCTCTTCTAATCCAGATGTCTCATGTGGCTTCTATTGTCTGAAATCTAGACAAGCTAGATTTGAAGTCTGCCTCCCTAGATGTGGTGGCTTAAAGCCATTTCCAAATGTCCACACCTCATTTCCTTGTGGATCTCCATCTTTTAATTTAATGACCATGGTCATGTTCATGGCAAGGCCTTTTTTGATACCTGATTCTTCCTGCTCTGGTTCCCCCTGCAAGTGCAGTCCAGCCATATATTTTGACTTTTTTCATGGGTTGTACCCTCCTTGAAAAGTCCACGTTTTTACACCTTTATCGCATAGAGGTGAAAGTAAGCCTTCTTGATTATACTGTTGATCTCATGAGGTATAGAAGGCATCCCGTATAACAGCCTTACACACAGTATTTACTATTTTCCTGATCCTGCTTGTTGTGGAGGCCAAGGATATTTGTCTTTTTCTGTTTTTTTGGAAGTATAATTACTCATATATTTTATCAAGTTTCCAAAGGATGTTCTAAGTGTTATGCTGCTAAGTCACTCTAGTCGTGTCCAACTCTGTGCGACCCCATCCCTGGGATTCTCCAGGCAAGAACACTGGAGTGGGTTGCTGTTTCCTTCTCCAGTGCACGAAAGTGAAAAGTGAAAATGAAGTCGCTCAGTCATGTCCGACCCTCAGCGACCTCATGGTCTGCAGCCTTCCAGACTCCTCCATCCATGGGATTTTCCAGGCAAGAGTACTGGAGTGGGGTGCCATTGCCTTCTCCGTCTAAGTGTTATAGATAGCAGTTACTGACTCTAAGTTGATCTAAAACACATGTCTCAGACGTAAAGACACATACTATGTGGTCTGTTTTTCTGAAAGTTTAAGGCTCTTGGTGTGGCCAAAAACCTAATGTGTCAGAAACTGGCTTTTGTTACTGTGGTACAGTTAGCAATTATTTGCTTAACCTTGGGCCCTCACGGGGGAAGGCAGTGGCAACCCACTCCAGTACTCTTGCCTGGAAAATCCCATGGACTGCGGAGCCTGGTAGGCTGCAGTCCATGGGGTCGCTAGGAGTTGGACATGACTGATCGACTTCACTTTCATGCATTGAAGAAGGAAATGGCAACCCACTCCAGTGTTCTTGCCTGCAGAATCCCAGGGACGGAGGAACCTGGTGGGCTGCCATCTATGGGGTCGCACGGGGTCGGACATGACTGAAGTGACTTAGCAGCAGCAGCAGGGGCCTCATAGGCTGACCTGCCTAACATTCTTGTTCCCTCAGCCTAAGAAAGGTATTAGCAGTCAAGGTTCTAGAGTCTTCTAATACGGCAGATAGTGGAGATCTCCAACCTTCAGGCTTGTCCTTGCATCGAACATACTTCCACTGCCTGGTGACAGTTAACTAGAGGGAGAATAACCTTACAGAGATCAAGTCTTGGAATGTGACCAACCTTGGTAGTCTGATCAAGAACACAGGATAAAGGATAGAGAAAATAGTATGGCTTAAGAATGGATTGACCATTTGCTCAAATGCTGGTTCTGCCAGTGTCTGTATCACTTTGCATAAATTATTTACTTTATGCATTATTTTTGTCATTAAATATATCATAGTCCATATTCCACATGATTTATTGTAAAGATTACATGAGTTCCCATATATAAATCACTCAGGACATTTGCCGGCATGTTTTAAGCCCTATGGAAATGTTTTCTAGTGTTACTTAATACAATGTCCAACATATCTTTTTCAATTCTTCCTCTTTTCTATTGCAGGACACATCTTTCAAACTTACTGTTTCACAGTAATTAAAACTATCCATGTATAGATTTATAACAGATTTTTTAAAAATCAAGGAACGATTCTCTTTACCTCTCAAAGTATTCTTTCATTAAGGAATCATAGTCTGTTGTGAAGTATGTTAACCAAGATGGCACTTCCTATTAGGCACAAATAACTTTTGCAGGTGATAGTGAAGCTGAGAGAAAAGGATATGCAGATTGTCTCAATATTGTACATTTTAAATTTAGTCAGTTACCAAATGTCTCTTTCCTCTCTTTTCCCTAGACCCTGGAATCTGTGCTGACTGAGCCCATCTGGGAAAGTACACCAGCCAGATGGCCATTGTGAATTGCTAGGGAGGCCCTGCGGCAGTGAGAGTGGATTTCAGAAAAGAAAGCTCTTTGGGACACAATGAATACAGCCCTAATTTATATTTTAGGGTTTTAGAAGCAGATTAAGGCCAACAGTGGCATGATTTTAAACTGCAGTTGGGAAGGTTTTTTGTCTTTATGCCAGCAAAGCTGAATTATAAGTTTGGGGAGCTTTGGGAGTGTGAAAAGATGCCATGGAAAGAAAGGGAGGCTCAATAATTGTATAGCTGTGCAGATTACAAACAGTATGTAAAAGAATTGAGGTTAAAGAGCCTCATCAAAGCCAGGCCCTCCTCAGCCGGTTATTGTCACAGGGATTATGATTTTAGGAGAGGTATAACCAGCAGGGGATAAAGGAATGACATTCTCCATCCTTTTTATGCCAAAGCACTTAAACAGTTGATAACAAGGGATTAGAAAAACAAAAAACTATAGTGGCTTTGTTATGTTCAGACTAGTGTCAAGGTTGAAGAGACATGGTTCATGAACTTGAGAAGCATCAGTGTACTTGTTATGTGGCATACGCAGACCTCGTGTGTCTAGATTCCTAGCAAATACCATGATGACAAAAATTAGTTCTGGTCTAAGTTAATCAGTAAATCAGATACAGATACTCATCTGGCATTTCAGAAAAGGATCTTAATCCTCCCCTCATCTTTTTTATATTAGCTGGCATATATTAGATTTACTTATTTCACTGAAGATCCTTTTTCCTATGGGAGATGTCTCATAAACACATGAAGAATTCTGGAACAGTGAACTGAAGCTCAGTCAGCGCCAGTGTACATGAAATATGCAATGAATATTTATCATATTTTTCCATGCTTGGTGACTCTAATTACCATTCAGCCACATTCTGCAATTCACAGTTACCTCAGACAGTTAGTATGTGACTGACTATATGATGACTGTTAATTAATTATCCAGTTATTAATAACCTCTATGTGTTGAGGGTTTCCCCTGTAGCTCAGTCAGTAAAAAATCTGCCTATAGTGTAGGAGACCTGGGTTTGATTCCTGGGTCAGGAAGATCCCCTGGAGAAGGAAATGGCAACTCACTACATTATTCTTGGCTGGAGAATCTCATGGACAGAGAAATCTGGCAGGCTACAGTCCATGGAGTCGCAAGAGTCACGCATGACTTAGCAACTAAACCACCGTGTGTTGAGGATCCATATATGCTAGGGGCAAAGGGATGCAAGGATGGATACTTTTCCTCCCTTCAGGCAATTCGTTCTTTAGTAGGTTGGAAATATAAAACTTACACAAAGTGCTAAATGCAGTTACAAAGATAACTTTAGAACTTAAAGATAACTCCCTTCAAGCATAAATTGGGTTATAGAGAAACTGAAAATAGAAGTGGGTGGATGGTACAAATGAAAAATAATATGTGAAAACTGGTCTGATTTCTGAATTAGTGATATAAATTTAGGAACCATACAAGTGGGTGGATAAAATTCCCTGATGAATGGCTTCCAGTTGGAATGTAGAAGTCTTTCAAAGATTTTCAGTCCTGTTGCATTAATTATCTCTTGCTATATAACAAATTATTCCCAACCTTAGCAGCTTAAAACACATATTATCTCACACCCTTTGTGAGGGTGAGGAGTCTAAGTTGTTTCAGCTCGGTAGTTCCGACTAAGAATATCTCATGAACTTGCAGACAAGACCCTTGTCACTAGAGTTTGCAGTCATCTTAGGCTTTACTGGTAGAAAGTCTGCTTCTAAGTAGGCTCATTCACATGGCTATTGACTGGATTCCATAGTTTCTCTACGTGTGCATCTTTCCATAGTCTGCCTAAATGCTCTTAGAATATGGAATCCTGTTACCACAAAATGAGTGATCTGATTAAGAGAGAGTCTCCTCTCCAATATGGAAACTGCAGTCTTTGGGGACAAACCATCACTTTGGCTATATTTAGTCATCAGAAGTGTGTCCCTAAGTCTTGCCTACACTTAAGTAGATGGGAATAAAGTTTTGTTTCTTGAAGGCAAAATAGTTTTGAAGGATTTGTGGACATATTTTAAAAACTCTCAAATTGCTGCAACAACAAGAAATTCTGAAAAAGCTAAAAATTATGCTTTCCTTTAAAGTCACCGGAAAGCTGTGGATACATTGAATTATGAAGAAACTAAGTTCTAGAGGGGGCTTTCCTGGTGGCTCAGTGGTAAAGAATCCACCTGCCAATGCTGGAGATTCAGGTTTGTTACCTGGGTCAGGAAGATCACTCTATTATTCTTGTCTGGGAAATCCCATGGACAGAGGTGCCTGGTACGCTATAGCCTATGGGGTTGCAAAGTGTGTGGACACAACTTAGCTACTAAACAAAAAAAATCTAGAGGCATAATGTTTTCTAACAAATCAAAGTTAAAGGATTCTTCTGTGCTTGGAGTCAGTTGATGAAGTTCGGATAGGGATGATGCGGATACTTTTTCTTAAGTACTTTTCTCATTTTTCCTTGATTCATGACTAATCATAGAGAACCTGTCATTATCTCTCTTCAATTAATCAAGATAGTTCAGGAATATTCACTTAATACCCCGTCCTTTATAAAATCATTTCCCTGGTTTCTTTCTGTGTGCTCAGTTACTTCAGTTGTGTGTGACTCTTTGCGACACCATGAACTGTAGTCTGCCAGGCTCCTCTATCCAGGATTCTCCAGGAAAGAATACTGGAGTGGGTTGCCATGCCCTCCTCCAGGGAATCTTCCCAACCCAGGGATTGAACCCACATCTCTGATGTTTCCTGCATTGACAGGTGGGTTCTTTCCTACCAGCACCACTTGATTTCTTTCTAGCACTAGATATATTGTAGCTGCCATTTGGGCCCATTTCTACCAGTAATGACATCCAAGTTTGTCACCAGTGAAAATATTAGCCATTATATTATGTTATAATACTAGAAAGAAATCAAGTGGTGCTAGTGGTAAAGAATCCATCTGCCAGTGCAGGAAACGTAAGAGACATGGGTTCTATCCCTTGGTTGGGAAGATCTTCTGGAGGAGGAAATAGCAAGCCACTACAGTATTCTTGCCTGGAGAATCCTATGGCCAGAGGAACCTTGTTAGCTACAGTCCATAGGGTCTCAAAGAGTTGGACATAACTGAAGCGACTACACACACACACAAAATGGAAATTAGCTGAAGGAAGGTGACTCTAGAATGGGTGATAGAGAACAGGGATGGTCAAGTATCAGATTTTCCAGCCAGGGACCAACCCTGATGACTGTGCATATGAATGACCAAGGTCTGCTTACAGGGGTCATGGGAATAGACTTGAGTGCCAAGAATGCTGACATCAGCCAAAGGCTGAGCCAGTCTGTTGATAAGCTAATGACAAGGAGCACAGAAGGAATCTCTAGGGCCATCAAGAGTTCCCTCTCATCGTTAACACTGTCAAACTGCTTACTCTTCCAATATTAATCTAAAAAAATCAATATGAATGCCTGAAATGCCAGCAGGTTATTTATAAAAATTCAGCTTATTATAATGTTTATACAGCACATCTGTGGTTTGTTTTTTTTTTTAACTTAAAGAGAGGGAGGATAATCCTAAAATATATGAAAGTATACTATACAAATTATGTAGTAATAAGAATAATTTGGCACTGGGATAGGCATAGCCTACACACCTATAGAACGTACTGGAATAGGGCTCCTCAACCTCAGTATTATTCATATTTTGAGCCTGGTAGTGTGTTGTGGGGGGTGGAGTTGGTGATGTTCTGTGCAATGAAATATGTTTAGGCCTCAACCCAACTGATTCCAGTAGGATTTGTACCCCAGCCTCCCTCCCAAGCAAATTTTTCTCTGGGTGTCTCCAGATGTCCTTTTGAGGATAAATTGCCCCTAGTTGAGAACCACTGGATTAGAGTGCTCAAATATAAAGCTGTATGTTGTGAAAGACTCTGTTTTTGAGGAAATTGTCAGTATAAACCAATGGGGAAAATGGTTAATGGATGACATTAAGAAAACTGGCTCACATGTAGAATAAAATATGGCTGCATACTTTGGTGGCCTGAATAATGACACACTCACAGAGTTCTGAATTCTAATCCATAGAACCTGTGACTGTTACTTTACAAAAGGGGTAAAAGGGAGACTTTTCATATCTTAAGGATTTTTGAGATAAGATTATCTCAGATTATCCAGTAGGTCTCATGAAATCAATAAGGTACTTAGAAAAGATGACGTGAAGATGAAAGCAGAGAAATTTGAAGATGCTATGCTACTAGCTCTGAAGGTGGAGAAAGAGGCCATGAGCCAAGGAACATAGGGAATAGAACTCTAGGAACCAGGAGGGCAAGGAAGTGAATCATTGTCTAAAGCCTGGAGAGGGAGCATGGCTCCTCTGACATCTTGATTTCAGCTCAGTGAAGCCCATTTCAGTTTTCTGTTCTTCAGAAGTGTAAGGAAATAAACTTACATTATTTTAAGTCATTAGTTAGAAATAGTTTGTTTTAGCAGTAACAGGAAGCTAATACAGATATCTACCTCTAATCTCTACCTTCATATAATAATGAATGTAAAAGAATTAAGACATATACATGAATAAATAAACAGAATAAAGCTAGTAGCAGAAAATTTTAGAAAATAACTTTTTGCACTTGGGATGGGAGAGTTTTTAACTAAGATATCTAAAGCATAAATCCTCAGGCAAAAACAATACATTTAATCACATCTAAAATTTTACTCATTGGACAGTGAGTAGAAGAACTATTAAAAAAAAAAAAAGAACTATTTTACAGAATCTGGGCGGGGTTAAGGGACAAAGTTTGATGAAGCACCTGGTGTTAGTAACAGTGGGCAGCCTGTGTCACTCATAGGTCCAAAGAGACTAGAAGAAGGAATGGTATCAGAAAGCATCAAAACTGCACCTGTGGTAGAGGCATGTGGTGGGGGAATGCAGCCACTGCCAAATCATGGTCTCAAAGGGAAGAAGTTGGGGGAATAATTTTTCCCTGCGTCTCCCTTCCTGCTCACCAGTCTCATGCTGGTGTCTGAGCATACCTGGAAAGCAGGCAAAATAGTCTAATTGAAGCAGTCCATCAAGATCTGTTCCTTGGATCACAAAGCAAGGTGGAGAAAATTCACAGTTGATCTATAGGAACGTAAACATAGCACATTTCATAAAAGTATACCTTAGAAAAATGATGGCTGGAAGAGTAAATATATGTGTATATTCCAAACAAAATTTAACAAGTAGTGACATCAGTGAGGATTGTAGAATAAGGAGTTCTGAAAAGCCTCTTGTCTGTTAATGCAGTGAGAGCTTTGGTAAAAATGATCAAAGTCAACTTTTCAGAACTTTGGAAATTAACCAAAGGCTTGCAAACATCTAAGGAGCATTTATTGGGGAAAAAAGGCTACATTGCAGAAGATACAGTGATCTGGCATTTCGCCTTGCTGTAGTGTCATCTCCTTTCCAGTTCTGCAGTAGTCTTGAAAACCAACAGTTTCACAATGATAGTCATTGTGAAAGCCTCCTGTAGCTAAGCATTCATCGAAGTGAGCAGAGGAAATCTGAGGCTTTGCAGGAGCTTCATTTTCAGAGAGTTGTCATTGTCACATTGGTCTGGCAGTTCCTTGGAAATCCCCACTTGCAGGGCTCTTTTTACTTAACCCGATTTAGAGCTCAATCATTGTGAATGGCTTTTTCCTTGAGGTACTGGTTGAAAACAATCAGTGGTAATTTTTAAATATTGAAGCTCCCTGAACAGTGATAAATGTTGGGAATCAACAAGAACCTGACCAAAAAACTTAAAAGGACACACTGGATAATGAGATGGCCAGAAAAGGCTTTTGAAAGCCTTGAAGTAATCTTGGGAATATAGAAGGCTGCACACATGTACAGGACTGTATGTCCAAGAAAGACCTGAGAAGTCTCTGAATCTCATCTTTGATGGGTCTTGAAGCTCTGAGCAAGCATAAAGACTAAAGCAGAATAGAATTTTGCATCACTAATTACATCACTGAAGATGTGCCACAACACACAAGCATAGCCCTTCAGTGAAAAGCTGCAAGGTATTTAAGGACATCTCTGTTTAATCATTAGATGATTAAACTAATCAAACAGAGACTTAAGTATTAACTGGCTACAAAAAACATGTACTTTACAAAATGAGTTCAAGAAAGTCACTGAACAAATAGCAGCAGCAGTAACAACAAACAACAAATCCACCACACTGAGGATAGATGGGATCTAAATGGTCACATAATATGATTTAAAGTGTCTAGATTTCAATTAAAAAAATAAAAAGACTTGTAAGAAGCAAGAAGGTATGGTCCATATGCTGGAGGAAAAAAGAAAAAGCAAGGAATAGAATGAAATGGTCCCCGAGGTAGTCCAGACATTGGATTTACTAGAAAAACCTTATCAGCTATTTTTAGTATGTTCAAAGAACTAACAGGAACCATCTCTAAAGAACTAAAAAACATATGAGAATGATGTCTCACTAAAGAGAGAACATCAGTAAAAAAAAATAGAAATCATTAAAATGAAAAACAAGTAAAAACACTTGAGTTGAAATCTGTAATCAGTGAAATGAAAATTTCACTAGAGGGCTCAACAGCAGATTGGAGCTGGCAGAAGAAAGACCCAGCAATCCTCAATGTAGGTCAGTGGAGATTATCTAGTCTAAGGAACAGAGGGAAAAAAAGAGTGAAGAAAAATGAATAGAACCTCAGAGACCCACAAAAGCAAAAAGATCTGTTCCTCCACCCCAGATCACCACTCCTCTCTGGTTGTAGATTCAGCATAGCTCTTCCCTTTTTCAGGTTCAGCAATAACTCCCTGCACTTATTCTTTTCAACCTAGGGGTTGTAGAGCTTTCCTGCTTTTACCGTGGGCTACTGAAACACCTCTTGTGGTTCCCCTTAATCCCATGTAAATCTTTTAAAAATAGTCCATTTATAAATATCCTCCCTAGAAGTGTCTTATTTGAGTAATAATTTTACACGTTTATTACAGTAGACAGATGGAGAATACTAGTTGTTTGTCACTAGCAGAATAAAGTAAAGCGTGATTATATACCATGGAATACTATTCCACTGTTAGAAGCATTGAATGAGATATATTTATAGCAACATACTTTACAAGTGTAGGATGAAAAGAAAAACAGAACATAAAAGTGTTAGTATTATAAACCTGTAGTTTTGTGCACATTTAAATCCCATAGAATTCTATTATTTTTTCAAACATACGAAGATATTCAATGACATGTACTGTAGTGGGTATCCAATGAGAATGAAAGGAATGGGTATGATACCAGGAATGGAGGGAAGAATAAAATTATGTACATGAGGGACCTTTCATGGACAAATAGACTATGTCACAAGCTAAGGATTTTGACTAATAGAACTCATGCATAGATGACCATAAAAAGGCAAATACAAAAAAATAAGATTAGTAGTTTGTTCTTTTATGCTATAATTATGAGTTTACGATATCTTAAGGTGTAACTGGGACACCCCATTGTAAAAGATGGTATATTAATGATTATTCTGCCTATGATGTGCCCATTCAGCATAAAAGTAGAGATTTCAGCCTAATGGAAGTTGCCATTTTGATCAATTAGGAGAGGATGAGTCATAGAATCATAGGTAGAATAGGGCTGTGAATGGGTTGAGAGTTAGAACTTTAGATGGGTGGAGTAGAAACTTTGGGATTTGATAATAGAAGACTTAGAGTGGCAGAATGAGAATATAGACAGGGCCAGGGATAAGGTGATACTCAAGAAAGGGACATCATACTTTGTTTATTAATTGACTATAATTTTTTAGAAAACTACATTATATTGTTCTTAATGCTGCATGTCAGTATATTGTTATAGTGTTATATCAAATTATCCATGAGTTAAAATGACATTAAAATAACGTATTTTTGTCTTTGAATAGTCCAGGTCATTAGAGATGATGGTTATCAATCATTAATGATGATCATTGATGGGAAATTAAAAAAAAAAAGGTAGATTTGATTAGTGAAGGAGAGGCCTTTGAGAAAGTGGCAAGGGAGGAGAAAGGCTAGGTGTCACTTTATTCATAAAAAAGGGATGGCTATTTATTATTTGATTAGCATTTCATGTGCCTGTCAGGCAAGTCCATATTATTTAGATGTGGATGAATCTTGATAAGTGTGGGATGATTTGGCAGGAAGTTTCTAAAGATAGAGAACAGATACTTTTAAAAAGAAGACTGTTTTGCTTATGACAGTGATTTAACTAATAAAAGCAGAAGTTGTTTAATGCCAGTTGTTTCTTCATTTGGGAGTGTTCCTGAATTTTTATGTGAATGATGATGATTTAACTTTATTGCACCACTAACTTAGAAGTGATTGTATATTCTTAGTGGGTTGGTTTGTGTAGCTATATCCCAAGAAAGTGTCAACCCACATATAAGATATGAATATCCTCCTTACTGAATGTCTTTGGAAAGGGAATGTACGTATATCTTTGCTTATAGTATATGATCTGAGGTGAAATGAAGTAAGCTGTGTTTATTCTTTGAAACAAAAAGGAGCAGCTGGATTCGTGTGCCAGTCTCTACCCAGAGAGAATCTCCACTGGTTGAGTTAATTTCTCTCCCCACTGAGGAGGGGCTTCCCAGGTGGTGCTAGTAGTAAAGAACCCGCCTGCTATTGCGGGAGATATGTGGGTTGGGAGGATCCCCTGGAGGAGGGCATGGCAACCCACTCCAGTATTCTTGCCTGGAGAATCCCATGGACAGAGGAGCCTGGAGGGCTATGGTCCATAGGATCACAAAGAGTCAGACAACTTAGCACAGCCCTGTTGAGGAGATCATCTCAGAGTTAACTATAATTGTTGAATTACAATTTGGGATTGTGGAAAAGGGAAATCTTCATTCACAGAGAAGGTAAAGGGGGAAAAGAAATGTGTTCTCTAATACTGAGAAAACAGTTTGGAGTTCAGTCCTGCCAGACAATTACACAATTGGCAGTCAAAAAACACTCTAAGATTTTCAAGACCCAGCAGTCACAAGTCTTTGGTATTACATCTGTTTCACAGGCATGTTCCCGCCCTTCTGAGTCACAATAGTGAAGATTTCTGTTCTGTTTTCCCAGCCAGTTGTTATTTGTGCTCAACTGTTCAAGAAGCGTGCCTCCCAAATGACTCAAGTTTCTGGGTGAAACAGAAAAGCAGGTGGGAGCAATGCAGTGATGCTGTAAGCTCTCAGGGCCTTTGCAGCTCCCCTCCTTATCTCTGAGCAGGCAAGTGTTTTCTGAAGCGATGTGAACATTGACCAGACTTCTGTGTTACTTTGAAGTGCTTGCCTTTCCCAGCAGTTCTGACTGTCTTTAGGGGGAAGTGGAATTCGCTAAGCTGGGTGCCTCAATCAAGGATGGAGAGTGGCTGGCGTACAGCTGGTTTTAAGAGGATAGGAACTGGAGCCAGAGACAATTCTCTGTCCTCGGAAAGTTTAAATGCTCTGCAGCCTTGAAATGAAAGCACCACAAGCTGTTGGCTGATTGACTTCTCTGCTTCCCTGATGATTTAGCTTGTGTGAGAAACGAGGGGCGCTGGCTCGCTGTGGTGCGCCCTGCCATCAGGCGTCCCACACTGGCGGATGCCCTCACTGTTCTCGTGAATATTTATAACCTGTCAGCTGGAGGAACAGGGTCATTGAGTTATCACTAAGCTGTAGATGTTACTAATAAAAAAGCCACAAAGGCTGTCCTAGTGTCCTCTACAAGACTTGGAGAATATTTTCTCTGAGTCCTTTCACATTCTCGTTTGGATACTACAAAGTGTGTACACTTTGCAATCTAGGTGAAGGTGAAGGTGAAGTCGCTCAGTCGTGTCTGACTCTGCGACCCCGTGGACTGTAGCCTACCAGGCTCCTCCGTCCATGGGATTCTCCAGGCAAGAATACTGGAGTGGGTTGCCATTTCCTTCTCCAGGGATCTTCCCAACCCAGGGATCGAACCCAGGTCTCCCGCATTGGAGGCAGCCACTTTAACCTCTAAGCCACCAGGGAAGATATCTAACATCCTGTAAACTGTGTTTCCAAATGGTGATGGATGTAGTACAAGTAGAAATTAGGGTGTCCAAAAATGTGTGTGAATGGGAAGTTCTCTTCTCAAGTGTGTATGTTTACAGTGATTTAGAACTCTTTATAATTAGCCCTAAAAGTTTCAGAAGAGAATTAAGTGAAGCAGTTCTTTAACTGGATTAGAGAGTTGAGTTGGGAATGATGACTGGAGGACACTGTCGTTTATTATTAGCTACAGGAATCCGGGTAAACTGTAAGTCAGATTGTGCCACATCTCTGTTTAAACCACATCCCCACACCCCAATAGCTTCCTATTTCTAAGTATAAGCTGTTGCATAACTATTACCCTCAATGCCCTATTCCCTGTACCACCCACTGCTCCCCAACTCTGATCTTACCTGTCTGACTGCTTGTGTTACACACCACTTTGCTCAGTCCATTCTCCACATAGCCTTCACACTTGCAGTTTCCTCTGCTTAGAAGACTCTCTTCCTGGAGAAAACTTCATACTTTGCTCTCTCGTTTCCTGTAAGTTCTTTCTCACACATGCCACATTTTCAGCCATATTTCCCTAGCATCCTATCTAAAACTGCTTCTGCCAATCAGGTTTCTTCTCTCTCCTCTATGTGATTCTTTTCATAAACAGAATATGTATTTTGTACACTGTTTATTGTTCATCTTCCCATTAGAATGTAATTGTCTTGAAGGAAGCCATTTTATTTTATTTTTTAAATTTGTTTGCCTCTGGAGTATCTTATTTAAACTAATTTTTATTGGAATATAGATAGTTTACAATGTTGTGTTAGTTTCTGCTGTACAACAAAGTGAATCAATTACACATATAAGGGAAGTAATTTTAATCTCATGTTCACTACTGTGTCTCAGGAAACTAGAACAATGCCCAGAGCATAGTAATCATTCCATAAAACTTGTTCAAAAATAAATAGCTGGCATTCATTCATGTTTCTGCAATATGGTGTACTCTTCTGGGCTTCCCAGGTGGCTCAGTGGTAAAGAATCCGCTTGCCAATGCAGGAGACACGAGTTCAGTCCCTGAGCTGGGAAGATCCTCTGGAGAAGGAAATGGCAACCCACTGCAATATTCTTGCCTGGGAAACTCCATGGACAGAAGAGCCTGGTGGCCTACAGTCCATGGGGTTGCAAAAGAGTTAGACACGACCTGACAACTAAGCAACAAAAACAATGTACTCTTCCACCTACTTTATACATATATCATTTCCTACTTACAAGAATGCAATTAATAGCTGTGGTTCTGTTTGCTTTCATTTAACTGAAGGGAAAACAGTTTGAATAACTTCAAGATGTTATTACTAGGAAGAAGCAGTAGAGTAGGATTTAAACTCTGATAGCCCTGATCTTACACATCAAGTTCTCAGCAAAATTTTACTCTGTTAATAGTGATAGTATTCTACCTACCAGAAACTATATTTATGATAATTTTGTGAGGGAGAATTTAAATTTATTTTCCTAAGGTTAATTTTCAAAAGATTCCCTTAATCCTGTTTCAAGAAAAATTTATCTTGGATGTGAATAATTGAAAATGGCATTTACTATTTGCCCCAACAGTAGAATACATAAACATTTTGAAACCCTTAGGAACCCTGCAGAATAAAACCAATGAAATCAATGCCCTCATGGGGACAGGAAACAAAACGTCTGGGCCACATCACTATGCATATGTATTTGTTTTATTTTCAGATGTTGATTGCAGAGCTTTATAATTTATATAGATTATAAGTTTATTGTTTTCTATTTTTAAAGGAAAAACACTGAATTTTTAGATGTTATTATAAAAATCAGGATCATTTTAGAATACAGCTAAGAAAATTAAGGCTTGCTGACAGTGACCCTCAAGCCCAAATAATTTGTTGGCAGTAAAACTCTTGATAATTACATTTATTGTTTGATAACTGAGAAAGTGTCTGTTGTATCTTATAAACTAAAGTTAGTTGTTTATATCTGTTTATCATTTAAACAGTAAATGCATGAATTACTTGAATTATAATTTTAAATATTTTATGTTTCATAGGTTAGAGGAAATATATACATTTTTCATTTATAGATTTAGCCATCATTTTAATTATTCTTCTACACCTTTTATTAATTTTCATTTGTCGTTCCACAGCAAATTGAATATTCACCTTCTAACACTGAACAGAATAAAGTCACAAATATTTCTCATTTAAAAAATCATGAATATAAATTGAACAGGGTAAATTAAAGAAAAACACAAAACACCTTTTCACCTATAACTTCTAGAAACCATACTGTGGAACACCAATAATTGCTTTAAACTTTTATATTCAAGAGTAAAACCAGTATCTATTGGTTAGATCCCTCTACCCCCCCTCTACCAAGTGATATGACATAGAGTAATGTACATTGTATCCATTATGTTCTTTGTTCAGAATGGATTACTTTAGAGGATATTGAGATAGACATATTTTTTTCAAATGAGTCCCTCATTATATTGTCATCTATTGATATGACAGCATGGGAATTATTCCTACCTGCTCTGTGTGTCTATGGTGAGCCCCAAACCAGGAAATGGAAGTTAGTGGAAAATAGAGAAAGGAAGGGGTGAGTAAGGGAAAAGAGAAGAAAAATTGGCTTTCATTTTTTCATCTTCCCAACAGAATTTACCCTTTCAAGAGCTTTTAGTTCACGTGTTCGGCAGGTGACTTTGGAATATGCTGGCCGTCAAAGTTAGCCACTAGCTACAGGAAAGCCTCTCTGCTCCAGGAATCAAAGGAATGTGGATTGAGGGATACAATTTTCAAAACAGAAAAAAGGAGACTCCAGAAAAAACAAGGTGCTTTTCTTAGCAAGACAGTAAGAATTGTTATCTTAATATTTAAGGCAATACATACCGTTGACATAATTCATTCCGTCCATTACCCTGGAGCATCTGTCTAATGAGATGCAGTACATTGAGTTTGTTGCTTGGCATATGGACAGTGTTAATAATGCTTTATTATTTTACTCTTCAGTCTCTCCCTTTCTCTTCTGAAATGGGAGAGGCAAAGTACTAATCACAGTCTTACTACTGCACTTTTACTTCTCAGACACCTGCTCCCCTTCCCTGTCTGGTTGTGCAAATTGACCTTGTGCTAATTCCTCAGCAGAGTGTGCTGCTTGTCCTTCAGACAGACAGCTCCTTGTTGTCTGCTCCTTAATTTGTGATCATACTTCCTTGTTACTCTCTTCTTTTTCCCAGGTCCCATCTTGACTTAGTTCCTGTCTTATGTAAACTGCATGGGTAAGCGTTGGTGAGATGTTAATTTGGGAAACAAGGCCTGCAATCTGTGGAGCAACAAGAACAGCTGGTGCTGCTGCTGTTCAGTTTTTCTTGGCAGATGGACATAGAGGGAATTACGAATGGGGAAATTTGCCTCAGCCTTGGCTGCTAGTTTGTATAGTAGTATAACATTGCCAGCTCTCTCTCTCGCCTATGCCACCACTCCTGCACCATGGCCTAATACTTTAATGTGTTCCCCTAAATTCATGGTCCAGGTCTTCCTGGGTAGCCTTTGTTATATACTTCATGCCCAATATATCTTTTTGACCACAACAAGAGGGATTTTCAGTTTTACTTAAGCAGTTTTAAGTGTACATTAAGGAAATGTTATTCCACATCCCCAGTAATTTGAGGTCAAGACCTAACTTTTGTTTGTCCACTTACTTATTAATTTTAAAATGAATTGCAATGAATGTCTTAGTCTTCTAGGACTGCTATAACAGAATATCATAGACTGGGTGGCTTAAGCAACAGTTATTTATTATTTCTTACGTAAATAATAAATAGAGACTGAGAAGTCTACCATTAAGGTGCTAGCCTTTTCAGTCTTTCTTTCTGGCTTGCATATGGCCACATCCTTGGTTTATCCTCACCTGACAAAGATAGAGCAAGCCCCAGTGTCTTTTCTTATAAGGGCACTAATCCCAACATGGGCCTCCACCCTCATGGCCTCATCTAAACCTAATTACTTCCCAAAGGCACCACCTCCTAATACCACCACACAGGAGGTTAGTGCTTCAACTTAACAGATTTTGGGGGTAGGACACATTCAGTACGTAACAGTGAGTTATAACCTATGAAATTACTGATTTTAACTGTACAAACAACATGGATTGAACCAGCTGCACAGTCAGAACATTTTTTATCACCTCCAGAGGTTTTTTTTTTTTTTAATGTAAGTTAATTCCCCTTCCCTATTCCCAGCTGGCCTCTGGCAACCACTTTCTTTAGCTCTACTTTGCCTCTTTAAAACTGTCATTTAAGTAGAATCATGTAGTGTGTAGGTGCGCTTCCCAGATGGCAAAGAACCCACCTGCTATTGTAGGAGATGCAAAAGATGTGGGTTCGATCCCTGGCATGGCAAGATCCCTTGGAGTATCCACTTCAGTATTCTTGCTTGGAAAATTTCATGGGCAGAGGAGCCTGGCAGGCTGTAGTCTATGGGGCTGCAAAGAGTCAGACACAACTGAGTGGCAGAGCAGTGTGTAGGTATATAGTCTTTACTTAAAGTTCAGCTTCTTGCATCTAACTTGATGATTTAAAACTCACCCATTCTCTTGTGTATATCATTAGTTTCTTCCTTCACACCCACAGAACTTAATAGTTTATGGGACAAAGTATCACACAGAAGTATATAGATACTATGATTCAAACAGGGAATTGGTCACTTATATTTTATGTATTTTTATACAATGGGCTTTGAATCGGTGGAGTATTATTTTGTCATATTATTAGTTCATTCCTTTTTATTTTGGAATTTAATTCATCCTGCAGTTGATGGACACCTAGGTTGTTTTCAGTTTTTGTCTATAATGAATAAAGCTGCTATAGCTCTTAATGAATAAAGCTCCTCCTATAACAAGACTTTGTGGGGATGTAAGTTCTCCTTTTCTGAGATAAATGTCTGTGAGTAGAATTAGTGGGTTGTATGAGAGTGGGTTTAATTTGAAAAGAAACTGTTACTCTGTTTTTCAGGTTGCATACAACTTGAATTTACTCTGCAGTATCTGAATTCCAGTTGCTCTATATTCTGATAAGTACTTATCAGTTTTCAAAAAATATTTTAAACCATTCTAGTGGTTGTGTTGTGGTATGATGTTTTGTTATACATTTTTCTTACTAACTTTTAAAGATATTTTTCATGTACTTTTTATTTGTATAACGTATGTAGTGAATTTTCCATTCAAGTATTTTGTCCACGTTTAATTGGGTCACTTGTCTTACTATTCTGAGTTCTTTGTATTTTCTGAATACCAGTCTTTTATTAGACATGCTTTCAAATATTTTTTCCCAGTGCGTGGCTTGCCTTTTCATTATTTTAGCTGTCTTTGAAAAGAAAAAAATACTTTTAATATGTTATCAATATTTTATTTTATAGTTACTGTCTGTATCCTATCTAATATATCTTTGCTAACCTAAGGTCATAGAAATTTTACAGTTTTAGGTC
>SJYT01038671.1:48219-79334 GCA_006410635.1 Cephalophus harveyi | reverse complement strand
TGAACTGTGAACTCCCTGATGTTCAAGCTGGCTTTAGAAAAGGCAGAGGAACCAGAGATCAAATTGCCAACATCCGCTGGATCATGGAAAAAGCAAGAGAGTTCCAGAAAAACATCTATTTCTGCTTTATTGACTATGCTAAAGCCTTTTAAACTGTACTTGGCAAATAATATCATTATCATCCTTGTATAGCCAAAACATTAAGGCACAGATAATTTGTGTTACTTGCCCGAGACTGACCAGCTTCTTAGCAGCAAAGCATGTGACCACAAGTGCAGCATCAACAGAACCTGGGGAAAAGCAACCTAGAAGGGTGGGAAAGGGTGAGAGGGAGGTTCAAAAGGGAGGGGATATATGTATATCTATGGCTAATTCTTGTTAGTGCATGGCAGAAATCAAACCAATAGTGTAAAGCAATTATCCTTCAATTAAAAATAAATAAAACTAAAAAAAAAACCTGTTTGGTTTCTGTCTTTCCTGCCTAGGAGATGATTTTCACACTAGAAATGAAAGACAACTATAGGAAAAATGAATTCTCAGCTGAGACATGGGGAAGTTTGAAGGAACATCTTTCTTGGGATGTGTCTCTGCCTCAAGGCCCTGTAGCCTCATCTTTCTAGACAAGGAGAAAACTTGTGGTCCAGATGGTCAGGGTGAGGTCAGACATGTTTGAGGACAAATAGAGCTGGAAAACGGGAGAAATGAAGGAGACAAGCACATTGATTAAACAGATTGCAGGAAGCGTGGCTTATTTGACTCTGGAGAATAGAGTGGTGAAAGTGGTGACTACCAGCAGCCAGGAATCAGGCAAGTAGAGTGGATCCATCCTCCTTTCCCTGGGGTTTCTTCTGGGCAACTAAGTCATGGGGTTGAAAGTGAAAGTGAAAGTCACTCAGTTGTGTCCAACTCTTTGCTACCCTATGGACTATACAGTCCAGGGAATTCTCCAGGCTAGAATACTGGAGTGTGTAGCTATTTCCTTCTCCAAGGGATCTTCCCAACCCAGGGATCGAACCCAGGTCTCCACCATTGCTGGAGGATTCTTTACTGGCTGAGCTACCAGGGAAGTCCATGCATACTGGAGTGGGCAGCCTATCCCTTCTCCAGCAGATCTTCCTGACCCAGGAATCAAACTGAGGTCGCCTGCATTGCAGGTGGGTTCTTTACCAGCTGAGCTACCAGGGAAGCCCCGTCATGGGGTTGCCCTTCATCAGCCACATACCCCGTGCCAGGCTCTGTGTTGAATGTTGCGTGCTAAGACCACTACTTAAACCCAGTTGGCATTTGGACTAATGCTTGATTCCATCACTTCCTGTATGTCTCTTAATGGCTCCCAGTTAGGAAGTTAGCGCCACATTTTATTGGAGTTCCCATGTTAACTTTATGAACACAGTGCTGCAGGAAGTGATGTCAGCATTTTATAGATGAGAAAAAATGAGTCTCAGCAAATACCTCTCCCCACTAGAGTAGGAATGGGGGCTGGAGGAGGTTTTCCTCTGACTACAGAGCCTGTGAGCCACCTGTGTGGTGGGAGATCCAGGTAGATGGAGGATAATGCTAGAGTTTATGTCACTGCATTTGAGTATGAGGTTGGCAATGTGTTTTAGTTTTGAGATTTCTTTTTGAAGGCAAGAAGAAATGTGAGCTGGGTGAGAGCATAGAGAGGATTTATGAGTTGGAAACTGTAATCTGAGGCCCCTGAATGACACAGCCAGTGTTAATCACTGTTCGCATCTCTATAGAAGTGTTTCTCAAACTTACCTAGAAGGACAGTGTCATGGGCATCAACCCCAGAGATCCTTGCTCAGTAGGTCTGGAGTGGGCCTTAGAGTCTGCACTTCTCAGAAGCAGACATGGATGCTGTTGGTCCATCCACACCTTGAGAGTCACTGCCCTGCAGGACACGTATGTGGTTTGCCATATTCAAATCCATGATGAAAGGTTTGTTTATAGACACCTATAGCTGACATTTTGAATAACCATAATTTAGGTACATATATTCTTCCCAGTGGGCTTCCCCAATAGCTCAATGGGTAAGAAATGTACCTGCAATGCTGGAGAACCAGGAGATGCAGGTTTGATCCCTAGATTGGGAAGATCACCTGGAGAAGAAAATGGCAACCCATTCCAGTATTCTTGCCTGGGAAATCCCATGGACAGAGGAGCCTGGGGGGCTACAGTCCAAAGGGTAACAAAGAGTCAGACACAACTGAACAGCTAAGCATGAATTCTTCCCAATTAACACAATATGATCCAATAATAAGCAAGTTAAATAAGTTTATATAAACATGAGTCCTGACCTTGTGTGTGTCTGTGTATACTAATTGCCATTCTGTTTTGTTCTTGTCATTATGCACAAATTCTCTGCTGCAAAATGGTGCTCAGACACAAAAAATAACAATCATTTTGTAACTGTTTTTAGATGATTGTCAAAAAGAGATAATACAATACTTAGGCTAAGTGAAATGTTCAGAGTAGAAAAGAAAACTTGAAAGCATCCTTTGGGAACAAGCTGACCACTTTGTAGATAACACTAAAATAAGTGTATCTGTGTATATCTGTGTAAGGAGAAGAGAGAAAATACAAAATTCCAGAGTCAGATTTACTATGCTTCAGAACATAGTAGGGCAAGATGGGCAAAAAGAAAGACAGAGTTACTGAAGAATTCAAATTAAGAATTCAAATTCAGTTTTACAATACACAGAGACTCAGGAGAAAAGGAAAGATAAACCCATCTGAATGCAAAGTGCCAAAGAATAACAAGGAGAGATAAAGCCTTCCTCAATGATCAATGTAAAGAAATAGAGGAAAACAATAGAATGGAAACATTAGACATCTCTTCAAGAAAACTGGAGACACCAAGGGAACATTTCATGTGAAGATGGGTACAATAAAAGACAGAAATGGTATGGACTCAAAAGAAGCAGAAGAGATTAAGAAGAGATGGCAAGAATACACAGAAGAACTGTACAGAAAAGATCTTCACGACCCGGATAACCATGATGGTGTGATCACTCACCTGGAGCCAGACATCCTGGAATGTGAAATCAAGTGGGCCTTAGGAAGCATCACTATGAACAAAGCTAGTGGAGGTGATGGAATTCCAGTTGAGCTATTTCAAATCTTAAAAGACGATGCTGTGAAAGTGCTGCGCTCAATATGCCAGCAAATTGAGGACTGGAAAAGGTCAGTTTTCATTCCAATCCCAAAGAAAGGCAATGCCAAATAATGCTCAAGCTATCACACAATTGTAGTCATCTCACACTCTAGCAAAGTAGTACTCAAAAATCTCCAAACCAGGCTTCAACAATACGTGAACCATGAACTTCCAGATATTCAAGCTGGATTTAGAAAAGGCAGAGGAATTGCCTTTTTCATATTGTCAACATCCTTTGGATCATCAAAAAAGCAAGAGAGTTCCAGAAAAACATCTATTTCTTCTTAATTGACTACACCAAAGCCTTTGACTGTATGGATCATAAAAATCTGGAAAATTCTGAAAGAGATAGGAATACCAGACCACCTGACCTGCCTCCTGAGAAATCTGTACACAGGTCAGGAAACAACAGTTAGAATGGGACATGAAACAACAGACTGGTTCCAAATTGGGAAAGGAGTACATTAAGGCTGTATATTATCAGCCTGCTTATTTAACTTTTATGCAGAGTACATCATGCGAAATGCCAGGCTGGGTGAAGCACAAGCTGGAATCAAGATTGCTGGAAGAAATAATCAAGAACCTCAGATATGCAGATCACACCACTCTTATGGCAGAAAGTGAAGAGGAACTAAAAAGCCTCTTGATCAAAGTGAAAGAGGAGAGTGAAAAAATTGGCTTAAAACTCAACATTCAGAAAATTAAGATTATGATATCTGGTCCCATCACTGCGTGGCAAATAGATGGGGAAACAATGGAAACAGTGAAAGATTTTATTTTGGAGGGCTCCAAAATCACTGCAGATGACTAGAAGATGCTTGCTACTTGGAAGAAAAGATATGACCAGCCTAGCCAGCATATTAAAAAGGGGAGACGTTACTTTGCCAACAAAGGTCCGTCTAGTCAAAGCTATGGTTTTTCCAGTAGTCATGTATGGATGTGAGAGTTGGACTATAAAGAAAGCTGAGCACCAAAGAATTGATGCTTTTGAACTGTGGTGTTAGAGAAGACTCTTGAGAGTCCCTTGGACTGCAAGGAGATCAAACTAGTCAAGCCTAAAGGAAATCAGTCCTGAATATTTATTGGAAGGACTGATGCTGAAGCTGAAACTCCAAAATTTTGGCCACCTGATGAGAAGAACTGATTCATTGGAAATGACCCTGATGCTGGGAAAGATTGAATGTGGGAGGAGAAGGAGACGACAGAGGATGAGATGGTTGGACAGCATCACCGACTCAACAGACATGAGTTGAGTAACCTCTGGGAGTTGGTGATGGACAGGAAAGCCTGGTGTGCTGCAGTCCATGGGGTCACAAAGAGTCGGACATGACTGAGCAACTGAACTGAGATGAGTTGGATTTTTAATATGCTGAGGCAGACAAAATGGAATCAATAATAGCAGAAACACTAAACACACACCTTGCTGCTTGTCATGTAGATTTGTCTCCAGAAAGTAAAGAGCACACCTGTCCTCCCAGATAGGAAGAGTTTCCCAAACCCTGAGAGACCCTTCCCTAAGATCCCCAGCAGACACTGGACAAGAGCAGCTGCTCGGAGCCAGGGAGCAAAGACCCAGCGTCACAGGGAGGGGGATGAGGAGTGATGGAGATGGGAGGTGTTTCTCCATAACCTCAGAGCATGGCATGGTCTCTTCTCACGCAGGCTTCCAGAAGGCACCCTGTGCTTCGGGAAACCTCAGTGCCTGTATGCCATCCGGGGCAACAGTACCAGGCAGAGATAGGGTCCTACCTTATGGGAAGTGACTTCTCAGGAACCATTGAGGCAATTTTTGAGGTTCCTTCCTTTCTGTGCGAAAGTTGCTGTTTGTTTATATTTGCGGGGGGGAATTTTTTTCCTTTTTTGATTTTGATTTCTTGATTTTACCACGTTCCAACCACTGTTGGGTTCTTAGTGAGCAGGATTCCTTCTTTTGTGGTGTTTACATTCTGGTGGCAGGACCAGATTAACCCAGGTGTTCGAAGAAGTACCACAGACCACGCACAAGACAAGTCTCTACATCCATGTCAGGGGAGCTCCAGGCAGCTCTGAAGATAGCAGGAGTGTTCATGGCAGGCATTACAAGGGGGAACAGGATAGAAGGAAAAATGTAAAAGCTGCCTGGAGGAAAAACTGCACTACTTAAGATGTACTAATACTGCTACTATAAATATCAGCTCACTGCTGAATGCTCAGTTTGGTTTGTGGTGTGTTGATAGATGGATGCTGCATCCATCTTCATGAGTGAGCTTGGCCTGAAGGTCTCCTTTCTGGTTTGGTTTTTGTACAGAGCATGTGCTGACCTCATCAAATTTGTTGAGGAGAGTTTCTAGTTTCTGGTTTTCTGTTCTTAGAAGGGTCTGTAGTAGCCTGCTGATTTCTTTTTTTGTTTGCTTCTTTTCAATGTATTTATGCATATATTGCATTTTCTTTTTTTAAAATTTTTTTTAATTTTTACTTTATTTTACTTTACAATATCGTATTGGTTTTGCCATACATTGACATGAATCCACCATGGGTGTATATGAGCTCCCAATCCTGAATCCCCCTCCCACATCCCACCCCATATCCTCTCTCTGGATCATCCCCATGCACCAGCCCCAAGCATCCTGTATCCTGTATCAAACATAGGCTGGTGCTTCATTCTTACATGATAGTATACATGTTTCAATGCCATTCTCCCAAATCATCCCGCCCTCTCCCTCTCCCACAGAGTCCAAAAGTCCGTTCTATATATCTGTGTCTCTTTTGCTGTCTCGCATACAGGGTCATCATTGCCATCTTTTTAAATTCCATATATATGTGTCAGTATACTGTATTGGTGTTTTTCTTTCTGGCTTACTTCACTCTGTATAATAGGTTCCAGTTTCATCCATCTCATTAGAACTGATTCAAATGAATTCTTTTTAATGGCTGAGTAATACTCCATTTTGTATATGTACCACAGCTTTCTTATCCATTCATCTGCTGATGGACATCTAGGTTGTTTCCATGTCCTGGCTATTATAAACAGTGCTGCAATGAACATTGGGGTACATGTGTCTCTTTCAATTCTGGTTTCCTCGGTGTGTATGCCCAGCAGTGGGATTGCTGGGTTGTAAGGCAGTTCTATTTGCAATTTTCTAATTTGTGTTTGACACAGTCCACCAGGGTGCATGCACGCTTAGTTGCTCGGTTGTCTCCGACTCATTGCAACCCTACAGGCTGTTGCCTGTCAGACTCCTCTCTGTGGGGTTTCCCAGGCAAGAATACTGGAATGGGTTGCCATTTCCTCCTCCAGGGTGTCTCCCTGACCCAGGGACTGAAACTGTATCACCTGTGTCTCCTCCATTGCAAGCAGGTTCTTTACCCACTGAGCCATCAGGGAAGCCCTTCCACCAGGGTAGCCTTGCACTAATGCACACACCATGTCCTACCTGTGATGACGGTACAGCACTGCACTTACTGTAGTGTACTTCACTGTGCTGTATGTACCACACCGCACAGAGCACCAAGCCACACCCAGCACACACCACCTTGCACCCTACAATACTGCACCATACCGCATCACACCAACATAGCATTCGTTTAGGCTAAAAAACAAGTAGGTAAATTAATAGTAGGAATACACACACAGAACACACACAGAAGTCACTCAGTCGTGTCTGACTCTTTGCGACCCCATGGATTGTAGCCCACCAGGCTCCTCGGTCCATGGTATTTTCCAGGCATGAATACTGCAGTGGGTTGCCATTTCCTTCTCCAGGGGATCTTCCTGATCCAGGGATCAAACATGGGTCTCCTGCATTGTAGGCAGATGCTTTACAGTCTGAGCTAACTTCTTTAATTTCATACAGGATATGGACAAAAAAAAAAAAAAACTCTAGTTAGTAGAGTAATTATACTGATGGCATGTTGAAAGCTTTCCCTTTGAGATTAAGAGTGAAACACAGATTCTCACCATCACACTTATATTCAATATTATGTTTCACATATTAGCCATGGAAGCTAGAAAGGTAATCATGCAGTGTTCATGAAAACTGGGAGTAATTAAGCATATCTATCATTATTCATGAATGCTTGATGATTTTGAAATTAATATAGGATATAAGCAAGGTTTCAGGATATAAGTTCAATATAAAAGTTCAACTTGTATTTCTGAACAAAAAATAAATGTAAAATAGGGGCTTCCCCGGTGGTGCGGTGGTAAAGAATCTGACTGTCAATGCAGGCGACACAAGAGCCCCAGATCCAATTCCTGGTTTGGGAAGATCCCCTGGAGGAGGAAATGGCAAACCACTTCAGGATGCTTGCCTGGAAAATTCCAAGGACAGAGGAGCCTGGAAGTCTATACATACTCCATGGAGTTGTGAAGAGTTGAACACAACTGAGCACACACACACACAAATATAAAATTGGCCTTTATAAAAATGTAAAAATATACAATAATAAATATAAACAAAATATGAGTTCAATATTCAATTTTTACCAAACTAATTTATAAAATTAAAAGAAATTTTTAAAAATTATGAGTAAGTATCTATTTGTGAAAATAGACAGACTGATTCTGAGGTTTATATGGAGATGCAAAAGATCAAGAGAAGCCTAGACAATCTTAATACAAAAAAGAACAATGTAGGGGAACTAACTTTTCCAAATATCAAGACATTTACAAAGGTAAAATAAAGACAAGAAAGAATAACAGAGAACTTGACTCTAGGTCATACCATACAAAAAATGAATTTGGGGTCCTTTAAAATTACATTAAGCTTAGAAAAGATAACACAAATGAATGTATACAAGATCTTGGGTAGATTTCACAAACAGAAGAAAGCAAAGTACCAGTAGCAAAATAAAATATTTATAAATTAGACTCCATTGAAAAAAATTCCTTGTCAAAAATGCGTCACTAAGTGGATGAAAATTTAAGCCACTAAGAGTGAGAACTTACTTGCAGTAAGTATAACCAATCACTGCCAAATTATTATGCTATCTAACTTTCCCCAAGAATAAGAACTATAGGTAGCCATTAACCAGTTATAAAATTTTTGTGGCTTTGAGTTAGACAAACATGTCTAACACAGGTCACAATAAAACAGAACATAATTAAAAACTGAGACAAACTTTATCAAAATTAAAATGCTTTCACTTTTAAAGCTACTATTAAAGAAGATAAACCATAGACAAAGTTTTCATAAATTATAAAAGTGATAAAAATTAACTTTTACAACTTCATAATAATGTCAATAAAATGTAAGCAAAGATTTGAGCAAACACTTCACAAAACAAATTGTGAATGCCCAACAAGCACATGAAGAAGCTCAACATTGTGAGTCATCAAGAATTCAAGCTAAACCACAGTGAGATTCCTCTGCACGCTATTAGTATATCTGCATTTTAAAATGCTGTCTATATTGTTGGTGACAATAAGAACTCTCATTTCATCACTAACGAGTCTGGCCACTTTGGAAAAATTATTTGACAATTAAAAATTAATAATTAAATTCTTAACATGTGGCCAGGCAATTCCACTCCTAAATATATACTCAAGAGAAACTAAAACATCGAAACAAGGATAATTTATCTTTTGTTTCTAATTTGTGTATCTTTTGTAGATAACTTGGCTCTGACAAATTATAAGCAGTTCCAACTTATATATTCATGCCCAAATATATCTCCAGACAGGCTAATTTTTTTAAGAGGTTGCCAACCTTACCATATATTTTTATATCTATTTAATCTTGAAATATAATATACAAGATAGTATATAGCATATATATATATATATCTAAAAATAATAAATACTAATGTGCCAACAAAGAAAAGAGAAATAAAAACATACATAGCATTATACTTGATTGATAATAGACAAAGACTAGAAGCTCTCAAGTGTCCAAAATGTGGATAAACACATTTTGATATGTTTAAAAATATTGGATACTGCTTTCAAATGTAGTTTCAATACTATATCTATATTCTATATACATTTGAGTACTCAGTTCAGTTCAGTCGCTTAGTCATGTCCGACTCTTTGCGACCTCATGAATTGCAGCACGCCAGGCCTCCCTGTCCATCACCAACTCCAGGAGTCCATTCAGGCTCATGTCCATCGAGTCCGTGATGCCATCCAGCCATCTCATCCTCTGTCGTCCCCTTCTCCTCCTGCCCCCAATCCCTCCCAGCATCAGAGTATTTTGCAATGAGTCAACTCTTCGCATGAGGTGGCCAAAGTACTGGAGTTTCAGTTTTAGCATCATTCCTTCCAAAGAAATCCCAGGGCTGATCTCCTTCAAGCTAGCTACTGACATCATAACATGAATGCATCTCATATCTCTGCCGTTAGAAAGAAGCCACACATAAAAGAATGCACACATTTTATTCTTCTTGTGTGATATTTAGAAAAGGTGATCTATTCTGTTAGCCAGAGATGTGTACTAATTGGGAAGAGGCACAGGGGAATTTTTGGAGTGAGGGAAATATTCCACGTCTCGACAGCGATGATGTTTCCTACCATATATTTCTTAGTACTCATTGAACTGTATGTACACTTAAAACAGGTTTTGTTACATGCCATGTAATTATACCTTAATAAAATTGCTTAAAAAAAGACATCCATGAATAATAGATTTGAAAAGAATGAAGTTAAACAAAGACAGTGAATATAAGAGTCATTGACTTTCCTGTATAGCTCTCATTTTGCAGACCACTGTCCAACATCATGGAGAAGGCAATGGCACCCCACTCCAGTACTTTTGCCTGGAAAATCCCATGGATAGAGGAGCCTGGTGGGCTGCAGTCCATGGGGTCGCTAAGAGTTGAACACAACTGAATGACTTCACTTTCACTTTTTACTTTCATGCATTGGAGAAGGAAATGGCAACCCACTCCAGTGTTCTTGCCTGGAAGATCCCAGGGGTGGGGGAGCCTGGTGGGCTGCTGTCTATGGGGTCACACAGAGTCAGACAGGACTGAAGTGACTTAGTAGCAGCAGCAGCAGTCCAACATCATAGACATCTTGGTGGTGGCTCAACAGTCTCTATCACTTATCTTGATGATGATGCCTCACTCAATTACTTGTATCTTTTTTTTTTTAAAGATCATTTAATGTTTTTAATTTTATTTTTTTTTTTTACCTCTACCTTCCTAGCACCTATTTGTAAATCTGTTATTTATTTGAATTAACCTTGAATATTACTATCTGCCTAATATAGGTCCTGACACTTACAAGCTGCCTGGAAAGGTCTTCAGAATACAGAATTAAGTGAATAAATGCACAAGGGGAAATATGATGTTTTGTCTTCTTCGCAAGTACCAGACAAGGTAAATCAGAAAGATTTTGTGTTGAGATCGGTAATATCAATTTAGAGAAGTTCAGATGAAATTCAGATTCAGATTCAGTTAACTATTTTTTTCACTATTTTAATTTTTTTTTTGTTCATGAACTTAAAATTTTTGGTTTTGGTTGGATTTTTTTTTTTTTTTTGCAGCATCTGGAAATTAACATTTCTGGAAGTTACGGCATTTGTTATAAGGGAATGTTATTGTGTTGTTCTATGCACTGTCTCAATGAAAGCAATTTGCCTTTTCTTATAAAGCACCAGAGGACCCTCAATAGAAACATAATAAATACATTTCCATTACACAGCACTCAGATCTCAAGAGTACTGACTACCCTAACCATTATAACAAAACTGTTAAAAAAATTGAATAATTGTCCAAAGGTTTGTCCACTCTTTAACTATTTAGTATTTTGCTTTCTGAAATATAAAGTCAAGAAATATAACAGTATACTTTGTTATGTTTTTTAAATTCAAGTGTCATGCCAACATATGAACTTAATGGGAAGCCAACAACATTACAAAGCACAGGACATACGATATTTTGGAAATCAATTTAGATGCAAAGCATGGGATAGCAATATCATTTCACTCAAAGAGAATCAATTTCATATAAATTACGTTTGTAAAAAATTAGCTTCTTTGAGGAAATATTTTAGAATTTCTTTCTAATGAGAAGGAAAACTCTTTTAAAGACATTGAACAGATTCAAAGCATGTAAGAAAAATAAAATACATAGCGACCAACCAATTATTAAAATATTAACAAATAGCCACATTTTATTAAAACTATAGCATTGATATGAAATCTGAAACCTCAAACAATGATCTAACATACTGAGTTTGGCATTATACAAACCTATAAAATACTCTGGTAGAAACTGAAGGGAAAAAAAAAAACAGGTTTGTAATACTTGTAAGTAACATAAATAAGATTGCCAGATATTCTCGTAAATTTGTTTCTGCCATCAAGTCACTTTAAAATCTGTACTCATATTGTAGAACTTCATACCTCTTTATTCTTAACACAAAGCAGGAAACCCCAATTCAGTTTTCCAGTGCAAAGTTTTTGGAGGTTAACTTCACAATTTTAGGCTGAATTGAGTGAATTTTGACAGTAATCTGAGCAACTTAGAATAACAGCTGTCTGTATATGACAGTAAATGAAACCTTTGGAAGGATGTAGTGGATTTTTTTGAGAAAGACAATATCAGGATTTGAGAAAAAGTTCATAATTTTCTTTTTTTTGCAGTTAAAAAAGTAGGTTACAATATTTTTTTTCTCCCAATGGTAACTTTTTTTTTTTTTTCCTTTACAATATTGTATTGATTTTGCCATACATCAACATGAATCCGCCACGGGTGTACATGTGTTCCCAATTCTGAACCCCCTTCCCACCTTCCTCCCCATACCATCCCTCTGGGTCATCCCAGTGCACCAGCCTCAAGCATCCTGTATCCTGCATCAAACCTAGACTGGTGATTCATTTCTTATATGACATTATACGTTTCAATGCCATTCTCCCAAATCATCCCACGCTCTCCCTCTCCCACAGAGTCCAAAAGACTATTCTACACATCTGTGTCTCTTTTGCTGTCTTGCATACAGGGTTATCATTACCGCCTTTCTAAATTCCATATATACGTGTTAGTATACTGTATTGGATGCATTGGAGAAGGAAATGGCAACCCACTCCAGTGTTCTTGCCTGGAGAATCCCAGGGATGGCGGAGCCCGGTGGGCTGCCGTCTGTGGGGTCGCACAGAGTCGGGCACGACTGAAGCGACTTAGCAGCAGCAGCAGCATACTGTATTGGTGTTTTTCTTTCTGGCTTACTTCACTCTGTATAATCGGCTCCAATTTCATCCACCTCATTAGAATTGATTCAAATGTATTCTTTGTAACAGCTGAGTAATATTCCATTGTGTATATGTACCACAGCTTTCTTATCCATTCATCTGCTGACGGACATCTAGGTTGCTTCCATGTCCTGGCTATTATAAACAGTGCTGTGATGAATATTGGGATACATGTGTCTCTTTCAATTCTGTTTTCCTCGGTGTGTATGCCCAGCAGTGGGATTGCTGGGTCATAAGGCAGTTCTATTTGCAGTTTTTTAAGGAATCTCCACACTGTTCTCCATAGTGGCTGTACTAGTTTGCATTCCCACTGACAGTGTAAGAGGGTTCCCTTTTCTCCACACCCTCTCCAGCACTTATTGCTTGTAGACTTTTGGATTGAGGCCATTCTGACTGGCGTAAAATGGTACCTCATTGTGGTTTTGATTTGCATTTCTCTGATAATGAGTGATATTGAGCATCTTTTCATGTGTTGTATCAAGTCTTAGTTGCTGCATGCGGGATCTTCGATCATCAGCACAGCATGTGGAATCTCTAGCTGTGCCATGTCTCGTTCCCTGACCAGGGATCAAACTTGGCCCCCTTGCATTGTGAGTCTGGAGTCTTAGCCATTTGGCCATGCTACTTGAATCTTAATCTTCTATTTTTCCAGTTTAGAGTGATATCGATAACTACCACCTGCCTGACATCATGCTTTCCTGTTTCATCTCTTCCCACACCTCTATTATGGTCACCACATATTTTGTAGCACATTTGAGTTGCTATGCCTTTGGTTATGTGACATTTATCTGTACTACTTGCTCTTGGACATTGACCTAGTCTGATTACTACTTGGTCATGATGCCTTCTCTTTCCACATGTGGCCATGTAATTATTGTTGCTGAACAGACGAAAAGAGAACCTCCAAATTATGAAAATCCACTAGGGAAAAACAGTTATCATACAAACAACATCATTTAAAATGTTACTCAATGGAATTCCATTATGTGCTTGTTACATATTTGAATCAAAGAATACAGTTGAAAAAGATGATAGAGGCCACCTCATCCATTTAAAATCACTGAAAGTGTTTGCTCTTTCTAATGATGTTGTAATAAAAGATGCAACACTAGCAGAGGTGATATCAGGTCCTTTAATGTGATTTTCCCTCATTAGTGGTTTTAAAGAACCAAATTCTACTTTTTCTGAACAAGGTCATTATCTGCTGCAAGATATTAAGCAAGACTTTCATAGAAGTCAAAGCATAGCTCATTGAAAAACAGAATACGTGTATAACTATTTCTTTAGAATAACACAGCTTAATTCTCTGTCTTAAGTGGCATGCGACTTGAGGTTCTGACACAGACTCTCCTAGGATTTTAAGATGCCTGTGCATGAACACAAAGAGACAAATGTATCCCAGCAATACTGAAAATTAAGAGCTAACATTCAGGGTCACTAAAGAGAAATTATATTAATCAGAAGGTCACAAAAGATGACTTGAGATGCATAATCAGTGGACCTCTCGTGCCATGTCCTGGGAAAAAGCGAGTGGTCTAAACCTCTTTTCATCTCTTACTAGTGCCCTTATGCAGTCAGAAATGTAAGATCTCCCACTGTTACAAGGTTGTATTTTTTTTTCTTTTTGAGATAACTGAAACAATCTCCTCTTCCCTTCCTTCCACTCTGCAGACACGACACTCTCCTGGACAAGGAAAGTGGTAAAAATGAGTAAGTGCATCTGCATGTGTGCTCACATATGCCTTGGTGTGTGATTGTGTAAAGGAGAAACAGGTTCTCCCTCTGCCTTGGGACAGTGGTTCAGAAAGATGGGATTTCCAGAGCTTAGGTTCTGACTTTGCAGAGAAAGTGGAGGGTTGGGGGGGGACTTTAAGTGGACAGGAAGAGAGTGAAGGACAGGCACACACTTCTGGCATTTTCCCTGGGGTGAAGTCTTCTCCCATCCTCAGATCAGCCGTGGACATGCTAAAGACAGGGACACTTGACAATTATAGCTCACCTAATTGTCTCTTCAACTAGGCATCATGTAAATAAACAAGTAGTACAGACAGTATTGAGTTTCCCTGGTGGCTCAGTGGTAAAGAATATTCCTGCCAATACAGGAGACTTTGGTTCGATCCCTGGGTCGGGAAGATACCTTGGAGAAGGAAATGACAACCCACTCCAGTATTCTGGCCTGGGAAATCCCATGGACAGAGGAGCTTGGTGGGCTACAGTCCATGGGGTCACAAAGAGTCAGTCACAACTAGGTGACTAAACAACAACAATACAGAGTACTGCAGATATCAGCAAATCTCAGAGTATCCTGAATCTTCAGTTCTTTTCCTTCTGTTTTCTCATTGGAAGAGTTTGGAGTTGACAATTTTCTACTCTATGCTCAAAGCTTAATTCTCTTCATAGGTGGCCAGGTGAAGGACTCACCTCTCTCTGCCTTCTGAGGCAGACCTCTGAAATATTCCTGCTTCTCTCCTGGGCACAAGCATCACTGTTCACTCCAGCCCTTGGAATATTTATCCCTGACGATGGTAACAGGGTACAATACATCCTCTACCCTCTTCACCATTGGAGGTGGCACCCACCTTTGCCCCCCTAGGACCACTGGAAACAAAGGTGAGTGCATGTGTGTTAAGTCACTCCACTCATGTCTGATTTTTTGCAACCCTGTGGACTGCAGTAGGCCAGACTCCTCTGTCCATGGGGATTCTCCAAGCAAGAATATTGGAGTGGTACTTTGCCCATTTTCCCCAGGAAACTAGAAAGTGGAAAGCTAAATTAGAAAATATGATAATAAATAAAACATAAAAACAGATTCCTAAGATATTAACCCTGGCCAGTTTTCCCAGAGTCAGTCTTAATTGACAATGGTTAGTCAATTCTTATGTTGAAATCTAAACCCTGAAAGAAGGACTTCCAATCACACCTGCCATCCACAACCCACAATCTATGCCAGTCCTGCTCAGCAGTGGAACTTCCATCAGAGACTGAAGCAGCACTTACAGTGTTTGGGAGCCCACTCATCTCATGAAGAGCATTTTCACCCTCCACACTCAGGGCCAACGTCTCTGGTTCTGGAAGATTCAAGCACAGTCTGCCAGGGTCCATTCTTTTGTCATCTCCACCTAGTGCTGCTCTGACATCAGTTGCTGAGAACACCTTTTGGATTAATGTTGGAGTTCTGTATTTTCATATATTTCTTCTTGGCTTCTCTGGGAAACTTTCTGGATTCTTACCTCCAGTACTTAGTGAGCTGGTGTCTCACAGACTCCAGGTAAATCCCATGATGCCCAACCTTGAGGGAGGGGTGCCATCACCAAACATTGTCTATGATATCATCACTTCTGCTGCCTCTGCTCCTTATCCTCTGGGACCCATCAGCCACCAAAAGGCCACTTTGTGGCAACAGCAGGAATTAAAAATAGAGATGAAAGGAAGCCAGCATTGACCACACTAAGGTTAAATGAAGGATGCTCAAAGTATGTTCTTCTGGCCCTTTCAACTATGTAATGTACTCTGTACTCCGATAATAGTAAAATCTCAGGGGCCAGATTAAAAAATGACCTCTTAGTTACCAGTTTTCTCTTTGAAGAAAGAAAGATATAACTAGATACATGTTTCCCCATTGGACCTGTCAGATATTGAACCTTCTAACTCTGAAGGCAGCAAAGGAGTGGAAGGGAATTTGTACCCCCACCTCCCTGAGTTTGGCTCACACTGTGCGGATGTGGAGTCACTGAGTGGCTTGGATCACACAGAAGCAGCCATTACCTCAGCCATTCTACACAATGCATTTGAGATGTTTCCAAAAGCAGTGATTCCAGGGATCACTTTCCCACATCACGGAAGAGAGTGATGCAGATTCTGGGTAGAGTGACTTGATAAGACCGAGAGGAACACAAAGAGCTGAGTTCTCACCCCTCTCCTTTCTGACTCACAAGACTTAATAAAGCTTTTCTAATCAGAGCAGAGGGTATCTAAGAAGTCCTGGTGACTGAAGTCTTCAAATTCAGGAATTTAATGTAAGTTACTGAAAACTGGCAGCTTACTGCTTCCTTTCAAAACCGGCACATCGCTATGATGTTGATTTGTGTGTGTGTGTGTGTTTGGAAAGCTTATTGACATTTAATTCACATATAAAATTAATCCCCTAAAAATATGAAATTGTTTGGTTTTAGAATATTTACAGAGTTATCCAACCTTGCAACTTATATCTAGAACATGTTCCTCACCCCAATAAGAAAGTCCCAGCCACTCGGCAGTCACTCTCTGTCCTTCTCAACTTTACCTCTAGGTAAGTACTGACCTTCTTTCTGTCTCTATAGATGCACCTATTTTAGACACTTTGTAAATGGAATCACACAATATATGTATTTTTGTATTTGTCTTCATATAACTATGTTTTCCAAGTTCACCTTGTAGCATGCATCAGTGTTGAATTCTTTTTAATGAACGAATAACATTCCATTGTGTGGATATGCCACTTTTATTTATCCATTCATCAGCTGATGAATATTTCTTACCGGACAGGTTTATTGGAGGAAAATTCACTTTTTAAAAAAATGACAGTTTGGCTTACCTGGTGGCTTAGAGGTTAAAGCGTCTGCCTCCAATGTGGGAGACCCGGGTTCGATCCCTGGGTCGGGAAGATTCCCCTGGAGAAGGAAATGGCAATCCACTCCAGTATTCCTGCCTGGAGAATCCCATGGACAGAGAAGCCTAGTTGGTTACAGTCCACGGGGTCGCAAAGAGTCGGACACGACTGAGTGACTTCACCTCACCTCACCTCACCTTGCTGATATAGAATTCCTGATTTGTTTGTTTGTTTGCTTGTATGACTTTGTATATGGCATCTTATGGCCCTCTGGCCTTCACGGTTTCTGGCAGGAAATCAGTTTTTAACCTAATTGACAATCCATTGTGCACAATGAATTATTTTTCTCTTGCTGTTTACAAGGTTACATCTGTATTTTCCTTTCAAAAAATTTGCAATGGTATATCTAAGTGTTTATTCAGTTAAAGTTTGTTGAGCTTGTTGGGTGTATAGATTAATGTTTTTCATTTTAAAAAAATCATGGTTTTTTTTCTGTTTCTTGTTTGTTTTTTGAAATATACTTTCTGTCCTTCTCTCTTCTTCTGGGACTCCCATTATGTTTATGCTGTTGAGTTTTATAGTCTTCAAAAAGTTTCAGAAGCTCTGATCATACTTCTTCATTGCTTTTGTTCTCTGTTCCTTATTAAATAACTTCAGTTAACCCACCTTTAAGTTCACTGATTCTTTCTTTGAATCAAATGTGTTGCCCCCTCTAGTAAGTTTTTCATTTCCTGTTATGAATTTTTCAAATATCTAAGCTAGAGTTGATTCCTTTTTTATAATTTTGATCACTTTAATAATATTCTTAATATGGTGAGACATTGCTGGCATGCATTCTTTTAATTATTCATGCCTTTTTTTAGTTCATAGAACACAGTTATAATTGCTAATTTAATGTCATTTTCTAGTCAGTCCAATGTGGATCACTGAAGAGAGTTTTCTTTTGATTCCTGATTCTTTGCATAGCTCAGAATTTATTATTTAAAACTGGACTTTTCAAATCACACAAGGTGACAACTCTGGAAATTAGATTTCTCCTCTCCCACAGGGTTTGACTTATTGCATCTTTCTTGTTGTCACATTCTAAACTGCTGTTTGTTTAGTCAATTCTATGAACTAATTCTGTAGTCTCTTTCCCTGTTGTGTACTTTGTATCTGTCTTCTTCATATAACAATTTTTTTTCACATTCACCTGAGTCAATTGGCTTGTTTCAGCTAATAAATGGGCAGTTCAGTTCAGTCACTCAGTCGAGTCCAACTTTTTGAAACCCCATGGACTGCAGCACCCCAGGCTTTCCTGTCCATCACCAACTCCCAGATGTTACTCAAACTCATGTCCATTGAGTCGGTGATGCTATCCAACCATCTCATCCTCTATCGTCCCCTTTTCCTCCTGCCCTCAATCTTTCCCAGCATCAGGGTCTTTTCAAATGAATCAGCTCTTTGCATCAGGTGGCCAAAGTATTGGAGTTTCAGCTTCAACATCAGTCCTTCCAATGAACATTCAGGACTGATTTCCTTTAGAATGGACTGGTTGGATCTCCTTGCAGTTCAAGGGACTCTCAAGAGTCTTTTCCAACACCACAGTTCAAAAGCATCAATTATTCAGCACTCAGCTTTCTTTATAGTCCATCTCTCACATCCATACATGACTACTGGAAAAAACATAGCTTTGACTAGACAGACCTTTGTTGGCAAAGTAATGTCTCTGCTTTGTAATATGCTGCCTAGGTTGGTCATACCTTTCCTTAAATGGGCAGCTGCTGCTGCTGCTGCTAAGTCGCTTCAGTCGTGTCTGACTCTGTGCAACCCCATAGACGGCAGCCCACCAGGCTCCCCTGTCCCTGGGATTCTCCAGGCAAGAACCCTGGAGTGGGTTGCCATTTCCTTCTCCAATGCATGAAAGTGAAAAGTGAAAGTGAAGTCGCTCAGTCATGTCCAACTCTCAGTGACCCCATGGACTGCAGCCCACCAGGCTCCTCCATCCATGGGATTTTCCAGGCAAGAGTACTGGAGTGAGCTGCCACAGAGATTTCCCTAAATCCCTTAAACCAATAAGTTTTCCAGACAAACCTGAGGATCTGTGCATGTGTCAAGGCATGCCTTAGACATTCCCCTTACAATTTCACCTTATTCTTCATTTCTGTTTACAAAAGACCATACATCAGACAGGTGAAAGACTGGGGCCTGCTCAGTCTATCTTGGGTATGTTCTGTTCTACTTGGGCCTTCTAGATCCACTACAATATATCAGAACTGTATGTAGTCCTCTATGCAGTAGAGGACTGTATGTAGTCCTCTGTATATAGTCCTGTATGTAGTCTTTGTGAGGATCATCTCCTGCAGGCACTCTCTAGAGGTCGCAGGGTTGCTGTGACTCTGAGGATCAAGCTGCAGGGCCACACCCTGTTGTTCTTATCAAGGTGTTGCAGTTTTCCTGAAGTAAAAGCCCTTCAGATGATTTCAAGCCTGTGGCTAATTCTGAGAATTCTGGATAAAGTTATTTTCAATACTTGCTGATATTTTTATTGCTTTTATTGGAGGAGTAGATTCCTATAAGTTCTTACATCACCACCCTGGAAACACTGCCCACTGCTTGATTTTCTTCCTGGTGTAATTTAATGTGAAAATAATTAAACATGAGAAGACCCAGAAAATGCAGAAGACACCCCAGCATTTTTGTCATGCTTGGAAAATAATACAAACTGTTGATTTTTAATATCTTCATGTATCACATAGGGAAATGATGGCTAATTGAAACTACTTTTGTGAGGATTAAATAATATCCTCCAAATAAAGTGTTTGGCATAAAATTTCAGTGTATCTGATGTACAAATAAGGAGAAGTGTGTGGTAGGGATGAGGTAGAATGTGTGAGAGGTCTTCAGGAGACAGATTCTATGATGCAGAGACAGAATATTATCGCATTTGTGCTTAAGAGAGAATAATTTGCAGCATAATATTTGCAAAATTATCACTTTGTCCAAAAAGTGTTTTTAAAACAATGAAGAACATTATGGTTTATAAATTTGTGCTAAGATTACAAGAAGATCATACCTAGACAAGAGAAGGTACAGAAGTTCAGCTGAAAGCAGGAGCAGAAATGGCATCTATCTTTTACTCAAAATTAATAGACAAATGGAAAAAAAAAATTCTTAGAGACCTGAGTATGTCTAATGTGTCATTTAAAAACCCTGTTGGTAGCTTTGAAAAAATGTGAAAAATCATTGGAAAAAAATGTCAAATTACTTTAGTACTCAAGATGGTTCAAGCCAAATAAGAGCCAACACATACTTTAAATTTTAGGGACAGTGAGTGCTAGAAAAACCTCCCCAAACAAAACAAAACCCTGTTACTAAAGACAAACTTTACTACAGAAAAGAATACTGTGAAAGAAAACAATTTTCAGAGGTAAGAAGCAACCAAAAGTGTAATTATATTGGTATAAAAGATGCACTATGGGAGAGAAGTTGGAGGTTCCTCAAAAAATGTAACATCAAGATTCTAGAATTTCTCACCCTAGAAAAAATTTTTTAAAGATTGATATATACATACTACTGAGTATAGAATAATGACCAACAAAGACTTGCTGTGGGGTACAGGGTGACCTGTATCAGAGCAAAATCTAAAGGGGAGTGGATATATGTGTGTATGACTGATTCACTCTGCTGTGCTCCTGAAGCTACACAGCATTGTAAATCAGCTGTACAGTAAGTCCCCTACATATGAATCTGAAAGTTGCAATCTTTCAAAGATGCAAACATGCTTTCAAATGCCTAATCCCATAACATTAGTTCACATGTCTGGCATACATTGTCCCATGTGTGCATACTCTTCAAGTGGTTGAGCTTTTATGTATTTTTCATGACTGTTCAGAGTACAATAGTACAATACCCTTATTTCAAGCCAGGGTATCTAGAAACAAGCATAAAAGCAGCAGTGATGTGGCTGGTACTACTGTACATGTCAACATACAGTACTGCAAGACCAGAGATGTTTTCTTTATTTTTTGTGTTTGCTTTTTATGTATTATTGGTGTGAAAAGTATTATAAACCTATCATAGTACAATACTATATGGCCAATTGCATTAATTGGGTACCAAGGCTAAGTTTGTTGGGTTTATGAACAAACTGGACTTAAAAGCATGCTCTTGGAATGGAACTTCTTCATATATAGGGGACTTACTGTAGTCAATAATTTTTTTTTTTTTTTAAGAAAGAGTGTGATCTCTGGATTCGGACTCAATGAATATCCATATCCTGGCTCTATTACCTAATAGGCCTGTAACTTCAGGAAAGATACATGAAATCATGGGCCTCAATGTTTTTCTGTAAAGTTGAAAATGATCCCTATGATTTTGGCTTACCATGAAGGTTCAACAAGAGGTATATGTGACAAACTTTGAATAGTCAAGAAAATCTAAAAAAAGAGAGATTTATCTATTAGTGGATTTTTTTTTTTTTAAGAACTAATCCAGGTGGAATTAGAAAACTGTGAATAGGCCTTAGGAGTACTTGAAAGTCATAAAAAAACAGTATCATAAATTTCTGGGAATTACAAAATGACCTGTTAGCTTTAACAAAAGCAGAACAATTGCCCACTGCTTATGAATGACATTTCAACAATAGCAACAATAGTCACCATAGGGAGTGCTTGGTCGTGCCTGAGGTGCTGCGCAAACCACCTTGTGTAATAATACTAGTAATAACAATAATGACTGTGGCTGATAGAGGGGGAGATAAAATTATGGTTTCACCATAAATAAGACTATAAAACAGATCATTAACAAAATGCATGAACCTCTTAGGGTGGAACAAATGATCATCCAGAAAGGGGTTTGAGTTCTCTAAGTCTCTACCAGATTCAACTCATTTCCCCTTGGACAGAAGACTATAATAGAAGAAAGAGAAAATTTGTAGAAGAATATAATTTTCCTGGAAAAAGGTATATATCCTGGAGACTTTTCATGTATCATATCTTCATGAGAAGGCTCCTTAAAGGTCAGAAATGATCATACATTGATCACTGTAACTTCTTTTTTTTTTTAATCATAGTTTGCATTGTGTTTGTTTAAAGCTGTAGTACATAACATTCATCCCAGTGGTCATGTAAAGTTGTGAGAGCTGGACTGTAAGGAAGGCAGAATGACAAATAATTGATGCCTTTGAACTGTGGTTCTGGAGAAGACTCCTGAAAGTCCCTTGAACACAAGAAGATCAAACAAGTCAATCTTAAGGGAGATAAACCCTGAATATTCATTGGAAGGACTGATGCTTAAACTCCAGTATTTTGGTCATCTGATGTGAACAGACAACTCATTGGAAAAGTCCCTGATGCTGGGAAAGATTGAGGGCAGATGGAAAAGTGGGTGTCAGAGGATGAGATGGATGGATGGCATCACTGATACAACGAACGTGAACTTGGGCAAACTCCGGGAGATGGGGAAGGACAGGAAGGCCTGGCGTGCTGCAGTTCATGGGGTCACAAAGTGTCAGGGCATGACTGAGCAACTGAACAATATAAAACATTAAAAGTGTTAATAAAAGTAAAAGTATATATGTGGCCTTCAAACTTTAAACATGAAGCATACCTGGGTACACATATACAACGGAGGAATGAAATTGTGCCATTTGTAGAGATGTGGATGGACTTAGACACTGTTATTCAGAGTAAAGTAAATCAGAAAGAGAAAAACAACTGCCATATATTAATGCATGTATGTGGAATCTAGAAAAATAGTACAAATGAATCTATTTGAGAGCAGAAATAGGTACACAGACATAGAGAACAAATGCCCAGACACCAAGGGGGCAAAGGCAGAGTTGGGATAAATTGCGAGATTGTGATTGACACATATACACTACTATGCATAAAATAGATAACTAATGAGAGAAGAAGAGAAGAAGGGGGCAAAAGCAAGGTACAATCTGCTCACAGGACATATATTAAGTTAACTTTAAAAATGGATTCCAGTATACAGTAGGTGCAGACAAATATTGTTTGATACCTTACATGAGGCAGCTAGAATTGTCAAATTCATAGAGTCAGAAAGTACACTGGTAGATGCCAGGGACCAGGAGGTGGGGATGGGATGAGGACAGAGGATGGGGACTTAGTGTTTAATTGGGACAGAGTTTCAGTTTAGGACGGTGAAAAATTTGGGAGATGGACGATGGCGAGGGCTGCTCAACAGTGTGAATATACTTAGTGTCGTTGAACCATATAGCTGAATATGGTTAAAACAGTATATTTTATATTACGTAACTTTTACCACAATAAAAAAAAATTAAAGAAATGAAGCACCCTTTCCCACAAACACCTATTGTGTGTGTGTGTGTCCCTCTCTGCAATAAATTATAATGATTGTAAAATGTACAAATACACTAGAGGACCGCATCAAAGAAAGCACCAGAAGCAGACAGTCTCTTCTCACAGAAATATCGTCTTGTACACCCCCTGGGTGAACGCCTGACCAGCCACACGTTTTAAAAATTACTTTGAATTATATGACCATGAAGGTGCCTTCTGTATCTGAGATTGCAAATGATTGTTGCTAAAAATGCAGTATGTTTATTTATAACTCTTTTATTTTTCTTGGATTTTAATATTCTTAAGAACTAGATCAGTGTTTTGAAACCCTTGAAAATCTCAGCACCTCAATCAGGTAATGCTCTGTGTGGTAGCATCATACATATTTATTGAGCAACTGACTGATTGAAAGGGTGAGTGAAATCCCAGAGAATCCTTACAGAGTCTGACAGTGATATTAGCCCTTGACTCAAGCTCATGGGGGACCACATGGAAAGATTAGTGGCCCTTGGGACCATTCCTGCCCTCAATCTTTCCCAGCATCAGGGTCTTTTCAAATGAATCAGCTCTTTGCATCAGGTGGCCAAAGTATTGGAGTTTCAGCTTCAACATCAGTCCTTCCAATGAACATTCAGGACTGATTTCCTTTAGAATGGACTGGTTGGATCTCCTTGCAGTTCAAGGGACTCTCAAGAGTCTTTTCCAACACCACAGTTCAAAAGCATCAATTATTCAGCACTCAGCTTTCTTTATAGTCCATCTCTCACATCCATACATGACTACTGGAAAAAACATAGCTTTGACTAGACAGACCTTTGTTGGCAAAGTAATGTCTCTGCTTTGTAATATGCTGTCTAGGTTGGTCATACCTTTCCTTAAATGGGCAGCTGCTGCTGCTGCTGCTAAGTCGCTTCAGTCGTGTCTGACTCTGTGCAACCCCATAGACGGCAGCCCACCAGGCTCCCCTGTCCCTGGGATTCTCCAGGCAAGAACCCTGGAGTGGGTTGCCATTTCCTTCTCCAATGCATGAAAGTGAAAAGTGAAAGTGAAGTCGCTCAGTCATGTCCAACTCTCAGTGACCCCATGGACTGCAGCCCACCAGGCTCCTCCATCCATGGGATTTTCCAGGCAAGAGTACTGGAGTGAGCTGCCACAGAGATTTCCCTAAATCTCTTAAACCAATAAGTTTTCCAGACAAACCTGAGGATCTGTGCATGTGTCAAGGCATGCCTTAGACATTCCCCTTACAATTTCACCTTATTCTTCATTTCTGTTTACAAAAGACCATACATCAGACAGGTGAAAGACTGGGGCCTGCTCAGTCTATCTTGGGTATGTTCTGTTCTACTTGGGCCTTCTAGATCCACTACAATATATCAGAACTGTATGTAGTCCTCTATGCAGTAGAGGACTGTATGTAGTCCTCTGTATATAGTCCTGTATGTAGTCTTTGTGAGGATCATCTCCTGCAGGCACTCTCTAGAGGTCGCAGGGTTGCTGTGACTCTGAGGATCAAGCTGCAGGGCCACACCCTGTTGTTCTTATCAAGGTGTTGCAGTTTTCCTGAAGTAAAAGCCCTTCAGATGATTTCAAGCCTGTGGCTAATTCTGAGAATTCTGGATAAAGTTATTTTCAATACTTGCTGATATTTTTATTGCTTTTATTGGAGGAGTAGATTCCTATAAGTTCTTACATCACCACCCTGGAAACACTGCCCACTGCTTGATTTTCTTCCTGGTGTAATTTAATGTGAAAATAATTAAACATGAGAAGACCCAGAAAATGCAGAAGACACCCCAGCATTTTTGTCATGCTTGGAAAATAATACAAACTGTTGATTTTTAATATCTTCATGTATCACATAGGGAAATGATGGCTAATTGAAACTACTTTTGTGAGGATTAAATAATATCCTCCAAATAAAGTGTTTGGCATAAAATTTCAGTGTATCTGATGTACAAATAAGGAGAAGTGTGTGGTAGGGATGAGGTAGAATGTGTGAGAGGTCTTCAGGAGACAGATTCTATGATGCAGAGACAGAATATTATCGCATTTGTGCTTAAGAGAGAATAATTTGCAGCATAATATTTGCAAAATTATCACTTTGTCCAAAAAGTGTTTTTAAAACAATGAAGAACATTATGGTTTATAAATTTGTGCTAAGATTACAAGAAGATCATACCTAGACAAGAGAAGGTACAGAAGTTCAGCTGAAAGCAGGAGCAGAAATGGCATCTATCTTTTACTCAAAATTAATAGACAAATGGAAAAAAAAAATTCTTAGAGACCTGAGTATGTCTAATGTGTCATTTAAAAACCCTGTTGGTAGCTTTGAAAAAATGTGAAAAATCATTGGAAAAAAATGTCAAATTACTTTAGTACTCAAGATGGTTCAAGCCAAATAAGAGCCAACACATACTTTAAATTTTAGGGACAGTGAGTGCTAGAAAAACCTCCCCAAACAAAACAAAACCCTGTTACTAAAGACAAACTTTACTACAGAAAAGAATACTGTGAAAGAAAACAATTTTCAGAGGTAAGAAGCAACCAAAAGTGTAATTATATTGGTATAAAAGATGCACTATGGGAGAGAAGTTGGAGGTTCCTCAAAAAATGTAACATCAAGATTCTAGAATTTCTCACCCTAGAAAAAATTTTTTAAAGATTGATATATACATACTACTGAGTATAGAATAATGACCAACAAAGACTTGCTGTGGGGTACAGGGTGACCTGTATCAGAGCAAAATCTAAAGGGGAGTGGATATATGTGTGTATGACTGATTCACTCTGCTGTGCTCCTGAAGCTACACAGCATTGTAAATCAGCTGTACAGTAAGTCCCCTACATATGAATCTGAAAGTTGCAATCTTTCAAAGATGCAAACATGCTTTCAAATGCCTAATCCCATAACATTAGTTCACATGTCTGGCATACATTGTCCCATGTGTGCATACTCTTCAAGTGGTTGAGCTTTTATGTATTTTTCATGACTGTTCAGAGTACAATAGTACAATACCCTTATTTCAAGCCAGGGTATCTAGAAACAAGCATAAAAGCAGCAGTGATGTGGCTGGTACTACTGTACATGTCAACATACAGTACTGCAAGACCAGAGATGTTTTCTTTATTTTTTGTGTTTGCTTTTTATGTATTATTGGTGTGAAAAGTATTATAAACCTATCATAGTACAATACTATATGGCCAATTGCATTAATTGGGTACCAAGGCTAAGTTTGTTGGGTTTATGAACAAACTGGACTTAAAAGCATGCTCTTGGAATGGAACTTCTTCATATATAGGGGACTTACTGTAGTCAATAATTTTTTTTTTTTTTTAAGAAAGAGTGTGATCTCTGGATTCGGACTCAATGAATATCCATATCCTGGCTCTATTACCTAATAGGCCTGTAACTTCAGGAAAGATACATGAAATCATGGGCCTCAATGTTTTTCTGTAAAGTTGAAAATGATCCCTATGATTTTGGCTTACCATGAAGGTTCAACAAGAGGTATATGTGACAAACTTTGAATAGTCAAGAAAATCTAAAAAAAGAGAGATTTATCTATTAGTGGATTTTTTTTTTTTTAAGAACTAATCCAGGTGGAATTAGAAAACTGTGAATAGGCCTTAGGAGTACTTGAAAGTCATAAAAAAACAGTATCATAAATTTCTGGGAATTACAAAATGACCTGTTAGCTTTAACAAAAGCAGAACAATTGCCCACTGCTTATGAATGACATTTCAACAATAGCAACAATAGTCACCATAGGGAGTGCTTGGTCGTGCCTGAGGTGCTGCGCAAACCACCTTGTGTAATAATACTAGTAATAACAATAATGACTGTGGCTGATAGAGGGGGAGATAAAATTATGGTTTCACCATAAATAAGACTATAAAACAGATCATTAACAAAATGCATGAACCTCTTAGGGTGGAACAAATGATCATCCAGAAAGGGGTTTGAGTTCTCTAAGTCTCTACCAGATTCAACTCATTTCCCCTTGGACAGAAGACTATAATAGAAGAAAGAGAAAATTTGTAGAAGAATATAATTTTCCTGGAAAAAGGTATATATCCTGGAGACTTTTCATGTATCATATCTTCATGAGAAGGCTCCTTAAAGGTCAGAAATGATCATACATTGATCACTGTAACTTCTTTTTTTTTTTAATCATAGTTTGCATTGTGTTTGTTTAAAGCTGTAGTACATAACATTCATCCCAGTGGTCATGTAAAGTTGTGAGAGCTGGACTGTAAGGAAGGCAGAATGACAAATAATTGATGCCTTTGAACTGTGGTTCTGGAGAAGACTCCTGAAAGTCCCTTGAACACAAGAAGATCAAACAAGTCAATCTTAAGGGAGATAAACCCTGAATATTCATTGGAAGGACTGATGCTTAAACTCCAGTATTTTGGTCATCTGATGTGAACAGACAACTCATTGGAAAAGTCCCTGATGCTGGGAAAGATTGAGGGCAGATGGAAAAGTGGGTGTCAGAGGATGAGATGGATGGATGGCATCACTGATACAACGAACGTGAACTTGGGCAAACTCCGGGAGATGGGGAAGGACAGGAAGGCCTGGCGTGCTGCAGTTCATGGGGTCACAAAGTGTCAGGGCATGACTGAGCAACTGAACAATATAAAACATTAAAAGTGTTAATAAAAGTAAAAGTATATATGTGGCCTTCAAACTTTAAACATGAAGCATACCTGGGTACACATATACAACGGAGGAATGAAATTGTGCCATTTGTAGAGATGTGGATGGACTTAGACACTGTTATTCAGAGTAAAGTAAATCAGAAAGAGAAAAACAACTGCCATATATTAATGCATGTATGTGGAATCTAGAAAAATAGTACAAATGAATCTATTTGAGAGCAGAAATAGGTACACAGACATAGAGAACAAATGCCCAGACACCAAGGGGGCAAAGGCAGAGTTGGGATAAATTGCGAGATTGTGATTGACACATATACACTACTATGCATAAAATAGATAACTAATGAGAGAAGAAGAGAAGAAGGGGGCAAAAGCAAGGTACAATCTGCTCACAGGACATATATTAAGTTAACTTTAAAAATGGATTCCAGTATACAGTAGGTGCAGACAAATATTGTTTGATACCTTACATGAGGCAGCTAGAATTGTCAAATTCATAGAGTCAGAAAGTACACTGGTAGATGCCAGGGACCAGGAGGTGGGGATGGGATGAGGACAGAGGATGGGGACTTAGTGTTTAATTGGGACAGAGTTTCAGTTTAGGACGGTGAAAAATTTGGGAGATGGACGATGGCGAGGGCTGCTCAACAGTGTGAATATACTTAGTGTCGTTGAACCATATAGCTGAATATGGTTAAAACAGTATATTTTATATTACGTAACTTTTACCACAATAAAAAAAAATTAAAGAAATGAAGCACCCTTTCCCACAAACACCTATTGTGTGTGTGTGTGTCCCTCTCTGCAATAAATTATAATGATTGTAAAATGTACAAATACACTAGAGGACCGCATCAAAGAAAGCACCAGAAGCAGACAGTCTCTTCTCACAGAAATATCGTCTTGTACACCCCCTGGGTGAACGCCTGACCAGCCACACGTTTTAAAAATTACTTTGAATTATATGACCATGAAGGTGCCTTCTGTATCTGAGATTGCAAATGATTGTTGCTAAAAATGCAGTATGTTTATTTATAACTCTTTTATTTTTCTTGGATTTTAATATTCTTAAGAACTAGATCAGTGTTTTGAAACCCTTGAAAATCTCAGCACCTCAATCAGGTAATGCTCTGTGTGGTAGCATCATACATATTTATTGAGCAACTGACTGATTGAAAGGGTGAGTGAAATCCCAGAGAATCCTTACAGAGTCTGACAGTGATATTAGCCCTTGACTCAAGCTCATGGGGGACCACATGGAAAGATTAGTGGCCCTTGGGACCACTGAGTTCAGTCCCTCCGTGTCCAGGGCTTATCAGTACATCTTCCAAATGGCAGTCTTTTTGAGGTTTGCAGCTTTGAGGTTTCATGTCTTGCTTCCCTGCTTGTCCAGTGTCATGGTTCCCCAGCCCCACCCTCTTCACTGTATCCTTTGCCCCCATAGCAAGTCTCCTTTGTCCCCACAAAGAGATCTTTGCATTCCCTTCCTTCTATGAAGGCTAGTTCCCATAAATGACTGATTTTTCTTTAAATTTTAACCTGTGTTATTTCTTCATAACATACATAAACGGACACCATGAAAAATTTAATTAGCTTGGCAGCAAGAAGCAGTAGAGAGGAAGATTTAGGGACATGCTCATAATTCTGATGTCTTAAGTTCTAAACTTTTAACTATTAAAAGCAGGTGAGCTTAGAATCCTAGACATTGGACCTGAGTGGAGATTTCATTGTGATCGACGATTAAGGAGGGTTGTTTTAGCAGTTTTGTGAATGACTATGGGACCAACAAAAGTACCTGCTTGTGTGTGTGTGTGTACCTTCTCCCTTCCCCCTCCTTCTTCATTGTTTCTTTGCTTCTGAAAATCCAATTGCTCCAGCTCCATTTGTTGTAAATACCGTATGTTCTTCACTGAATTGGCTTTGGACCTTTATCAAAATTCAAGTATCCTTAGATGTGAGTTTGCTTCTGAATCCTCCCTCTATTCCATTCTGTTAGTCTTTGTGTTTCTCATGCCAAAAATGCCACATTGTCCTTCTCATTATAAATCTACAATGTCTTGATAACAAATTAATAATAGCAGTAATCTTGGAAGATTCTCATGACCACATGGAAACAGGAAGCAAATATAGAAATAGTGTATGGGTGTAGAGAGAGTCTGTGTTCCATCGGACCACTGTGAAGCCCAGCACATAAGCCTACATATCCTTCCCTGAGTTTCTTTCCTTGGATCCTTGGAGCTCAGTCTACTCTCCCCAGATAAAATCACCTGTTTTATTGCTATTTGCAAACACAAAACAGATGGAACATAAAAACATAAAAGCCATGAATTGTGTTTGGGAGGGACGGGGAAGTTTCCAGGCTTCCTAGTATTGCTCCAACTGAGTGCTAAGACTCCAGCCCATGGTGGTAACTGGATGTTCCAACTGAAATTCCAGGAGGACTTTACGAGCAGATTTATCCTCCTGAATGGGACCTACACCAACACCAGCTCCCCTTCCAGGCACCCCCCACCGCCTTTGTAATCACTTCTATATTTGTGTTTTGTTTCAGTTCAGTTCAGTTCAGTCACTCAGTCGTGTCTGATTATTTGTGACCCCATGAACTGCAGCACACGAGGCCTCCCTGTCCATCACCAACTCCTGGAGTTTACTCAAAGTCATGTCCATTGAGTCGGTGATGCCATCCAACCATCTCATCCTCTGTTGCCCCCTTCTCCTGCCTTCACTCTTTCCCAGCATCAGGGTTTTTTCAAATGAGTCAGCTCTTCACATCAGGTGGCCAAAGTATTGGAGTTTTAACTTCAACATCAGTCCTTCCAATGAACACCCAGGACTGTTCTCCTTTAGGATGGACTGGTTGGATCTCCTTGCAGTCCAAGGGACTCTCAAGAGTCTTCTCCAACACCACACTTCAAAAGTATCGATTCTTCTGTGTTCAGCTTTCTTTATAGTCCAACTCTCACATCCATACATGACCACTGGAAAAACCATAGACTTAACTAGACACATCTTTGTTGACAAAGTAATGTCTCTGCTTTTTAATATGCTGTCTATGTTGTTCATAATTTTTCTTCCAAAGAGTAAAGCGTCTTTTTATTTCAAGGCTGCAGTCACCATCTACAGTGATTTTGGAGCCCCAAAAAATAAAGTCAGCCACTGTTTCCACTCAATATCACAGTTATCCAAGTCTATGCCCCAACCAGTAATGCTGAAGAAGCTGAAGT
>SJYT01038671.1:7424-46034 GCA_006410635.1 Cephalophus harveyi | reverse complement strand
CCCTGGGATTTCTTTGGAAGGAATGATGCTAAAGCTGAAACTCCAGTACTTTGGCCACCTTATGCGAAGAGTTGACTCATTGGAAAAGACTCTGATGTTGGGAGGGATTGGGGGCAGGAGGAGAAGGGGACGACTGAGGATGAGATGGCTGGATGGCATCACGGACTCGATGGACGTGAATCTGTGTGAACTCTGAGAGATGGTAATGAACAGGGAGGCCTGGCGTGCTGCAATTCATGGGGTCGCAAGGAGTCGGACACGACTGAGCGACTGAACTGAACTGAACTGTTTCCACTGTTTCCCCATCTATTTGCCATTAAGTGATGGGACCAGATGCCATGATCTTAGTTTTCTGAATGTTGAGCTTTAAGCCAAATTTTTCACTCTCCACGTTCATTTTCATCAAGAGGCTCTTTAATTCTTTCTTGCTTTTTGCCTTCAAGGTAGTGTCATTTGCATATCTGAGGTTTTTTATATTTCTCCTGGCAATCTTGATTCTAGCTTGTGCTTCCTCCAGCCCAGCATTTCTCATGAGGTACCTTGCATATAAGTTAAATAAGCAGTGTGACAGTATACAGCCTTGATGTACTCCTTTTCCTATTTGGAACCAGTCTGTTGTTCCATGTCTAGTTCTAACTGTTGCTTCCTGACCTGCATACAGATTTTTAAAGAGGCAGGTCAGGTGGTCCAGTGTTCCCATCTCTTTCGGAATTTTCCACAGTTTATTGTGATCCTTGGTGGCCCAGAGGTTAAAGCATCCGCTTCCAATGCAGGAGACCCGGGTTCGATCCCTGGGTTGGGAAGATCCCCTGGAGAAGGAAATGGTAACCCACTCCAGTATTCTTGCCTGGAGAATCCCATGGACGGAGAAGTCTGGTAGGCTACAGTCCATGGGGTCGCAAAGAGTCGGACACAACTGAGCGACTTCACTTCACTTCACACAGTCAAAAGCTTTGGCATAGTCAATAAAGCAGAAATAGATCTTTTTTCTATGATTTCTATGTTTTTCTAAAAGAGTTCTTGCTTTCTCAATGATCCAGTGGATGTTGATAATTTGGTGTCTGGTTCCTCCACCTTTTCTAAATCCAGCTTGAATATCTGGAAGTTCTCAATTCACGTACTGTTGAAGCCTGGATGGAAGAATTTTGAGTTTTACTTTGCTAGCGTGTGAGATGAGTGCAATTGTGCAGTGTTTGAACACTCTTTGGCATTGCCTTTCTTTGGGATTGGAATGAAAACTGACCTTTTCCAGTCCTGTAGCCACTGCTGAGTGGTCCAAATTTGCTGGCATATTGAGTGCAGCATTTCCACAGCATCATCTTTCAGGATTTGAAATAGCTCAACTGGAATTCCATCACCTCCACTAGCTTTGTTGATATCGATGCTTCCTAAGACCCACTTGACTTCACATTCCAGGGTGTCTGACTTTGGGTGAGTGATCACACCATCATGGTTATCTGCATCATGAAGATCTTTATACAGTTCTGTGTATTCTTGCCATCTTTTCTTAATATCTTCTCTTCTGTTAGGTCCATACCATTTCTGTCCTTTATTGAGCCCATCTTTACATGAAATATTCCCTTAGTATCTCTAATTTTCTTGAAGATATCGCTAGTCTTTCCCATTCTCTTGTTTTCCTCGATTTCTTTGCACTGATCACTGAGGAAGGCTTTCTTATCTCTCCTTGCCATTCTTTGGAACTTTGCATTCAAATGGGCATATCTTTTCTTTTCTCCTTTGCTTTTCACTTCTCTTCTTTTCACAGCTATTTTTAAGGCCTCTTCAGGCAGCCATTTTGCTTTTTTGCATTTCTTTTTCTTGGGGATGGTCTTGCTCCCTTTCTCCCATATATTGTTATGAACCTCCATCCATAGTTCATGAGGCACTCTATCTTATCTAGTCCCTTAAATCTATTTCTCATTTCCACTGTATAATCATTAGGGATTTGATTTAGTTCATACCTGAATGGTCTAGTGGTTTTCCCTACTTTCTTCTATTTAAACCTGAATTTGGCAATAACGAGTTCATGGTCTGAGCCACAGTCAGCTCCTGGTCTTGTTTTTGCTGACTGTATAGAGCTTCTCCATCTTTGGCTGCAAAGAATATAATCAATCTGATTTTGGTGTTGACCATCTGGTGATGTCCATGTGTAGAATCTTCTCTTGTGTTGTTGGAAGAGGGTGTTTGCTACAACCAGTGCATTTTCTTGGCAGAACTCTATTAGCCTTTGCCCTGCTTCATTCTGTACTCCAAGGCCAAATTTGCCTGTTACTCCAGGTGTTTCTTGGCTTCCTATTTTTGCATTCTAGTTCCCTATAATGAAAAGGACATCTTTTTTGTTTGTTAATTCTAGAAGGTCTTGTAGGTCTTCATAGAACTGTTCAATTACAGCTTCTTTGGTGTTATTGTTCAGGGTATAGACTTGGATTACCGTGATATTGAATGGTTTGCCTTGGAAACGAACAGAGATCATTCTGTCATTTTTGAGACTGCATCCAAGTACTGCATTTCGGACTCTTTTGTTGACCATGATGGCTACTCCATTTCTTCTGAGGGATTCCTGCCCGCAGTAGTAGATATAATGGTCATCTGAGTTAAATTCACCCATTCCAGTCCATTGTAGTTTGCTGATTCCTAGAATGTCGACGTTCACTCTTGCCATCTCTTGTTTGATCACTTCCAATTTGCATTGATTCATGGACCTAACATTCCAGATTCCTATGCAATATTCCTCTTTACAGCATCAGACCTTGATATCATCACCAGTCACATCCACAACTGGGTGTTGTTTTTGCTTTGGCTCTGTCTCTTCATTCTTTCTGGAGTTATTTCTCCACTGACCTCCAGTAGTATATTGGGCGCCTATCAACCTGGGGAGTTCATCTTTCAGTGTCCTATCTTTTTGCCTTTTCATACTGTTCAGACTCTTCTCCAAAATATACAGTCCAATGTCAATTATAATATTTATGTAACATAATGCCATTTGTTTGTGGTGGTGATTTAGATACTCAGTTGTGTCCAGCTCTTTTGTGCCCCCAAGGACTGTAGCCTTCCAGGCTCCTCTGTCCATGGGATTTTCCAGGCACAAATACTGGGGTGGGTTGTCATTCGCTCCACCAGAGGATCTTCCTGAACCAGTGATCAAACCTTGGTCTCCTGCATTGGCAGGTGGATTCTTTATCATCTAAGCTAACAGAGAAGCAGTAGCATTACTAGGTGTGTATGAATGTGAATTGAATTTTGAAGGTTTGAAATTCTCTGAGTGTGCTGATGGAAACTCCCATGTCATGATTTGTGAGGCTATGACTGGGATATTGTATAATATAATATTAGTATTATTGCTATTATTGTTTGAGTTAAACCTCCATGGAGAATCACTGTGTCTGTTAAGCCCTTTGAATATGTCACCTCAATGAACACATATACAAAATTTCTGTATTCAGCACTTTCCCTTTGTCACAGAAGGAACTCAGATTCACAACTGGGAACATCTGAGTTCACTGTGTAACTGATTGGTCTGAGACTCGTCCTATACATCTGCCTTCCAAAGAATTTTCATTAGCTTTGGTGTTTGTCTCCTGAGGACTGATGATGCCCCAGTATGGCAGAGCTTTGTGTTGGTCCAGCCTGGACCCTTTCCTCTGCACATCATTCTCACTCCATTCAATTTGGTCAGTCCTTGGATGCCTTCATCTATGATTTGTTTTCAAAGTGGTATCCTGAGTAACAAGCAACAATATTATCTCAGGCACCACTTTCTTTGTTCAGTGCCTTAGAGGAAATTCATTAAGTATTATATAGTTCTATTATCATTATCATTAAAGGGAAAGTTGGAGATTCCCAGAATGCACTGTGCATGACTCAGCCTCTGGATGCTGTACAGGCACAGCTCATCATCTCTCATCACTGTGTGAGCTGAGTCATTCTTCACACACCTGAGGTCTTCATCCAATCCTAAGTTACAGGATCCCTGTAGGTAGGGTTACATTGATATATTAGGACAGACTGTCTCAGTGGAGATTTCTGTCCCTGAGATGAACAAAGCCAGCTTAGTAAAGTTCTCTTTTGGAACACTGTGCATGAGGCCCGCTGCTCCCTGGGTGCATGTGCTTTCAAGCCTCCGGCTGAGTCTCACCGAGCTCAGAGCAGCTGCGGCTCTGCAGGGGCTTAGGAGCATTTCTGCAGCCATCATTTTTATTTAGTATCAGGACAGATCACTGCCTGATTGTCCCCTCTTCCGAGTAATGTTCAAAACTTGCTCCAAGACTCTGAAATAAACTTTAGAGATAAAAGGGATTTCTGAAACGGCAGTCAGGTCATCCTTCATTTCTTTGACAAGTTAAAAAATCCGTGCTTATCCCTTTAGAGTGGATATATCAGAGACACAGAAAGCAAAGGAAGCTGAGTTTTAGATTATTTCTGGGGACAGAATGTATGATTTTCCATTTCTTCTGTTAGCAAATGATGAAGCATGTATGTAGCAGGCAGGTGGCCACGTCTGCACTATTTTCTCTATTTCAACTGTCTTATCAATTGGTACATGGTAGATGGAAGGGAAACAGCTAAGTGAAGAGATCTGATGATTTTCCTCCAGGTCACCTCTAATAAACTCCAATAATCCCTTGAAAATAGGTAGTATAGTAATTGCTACTTAAAAGTTATTTAATTCCTTTAGCTAATGATGTGGTCCCCAAAACTAAAAACATTTTGATGTTTGTTATTCAGTTTCTATTATTTTATATGAATCCTCTTTCCAAACTCCTATGTCATAAGTGCATGTCCCTACTTTTCTAAAAGTAAATGAGCATTGGATAGTTAGTGAGACACATTAGCAAGAGAGTATTAGTCATCACTTCAATTTGTGAAGAGAGAAAATTAAACAATGTTTGGTGTAAAAATTTTAATAACTTTTCCTCTGACAAGCTTATTTCAATCACAAAAGCAACAAACAAACAAAAACCATGTAATGAGCTGCTACTTTAGGAAGAAGTTCTCTTGTTAGGTGTTGTGAAAACTGAATGGAAGCTTCCCTTCAGGGTGAATATATATGCTTTACAGGAAGTAATGACATCAAACGGGTTGTTCTGACTCTGCCATCATTTTGAGCCAGTAAATTTGATACAGCATTAGGGTTGTTGGGTTCTGTTGTGGTGGTAATGTTAGTAAAACATATACCTATCATAAAAGTTACCACTTTCACTTTATTAAATTAATTTTTATTGGAGGATATTTGCTTTACACTATTGTGTCAGTTTCTACTGTACAGCAACATGAATCAGCCATACATATCCATACATCCATTCCCCTTTGGACTTCTTTCCCATTCAGGTCACCATAGTGCATTAAGTAGAGTTCCCCGTGCTATACAATACGTTCTCATTAGTTATCTATTTTATACATTTTATCAGTAGTGTATATATATCACTCTCCATCTCCTAATTCATTCTACCTTTCCCTCCTTGGTATTGTTTCAATACATTTGTTCTCTACATCTCAGTCCCTGTTTCTCCTTTCCGTATAGGATCACTTTTTTTTGACTACTTGATATGAAGAGCTGATTCATTGGAAAAGACCCTGATGCTGGGAAAGGTTAAAGGCAGGAGAAGAAGGGGGCAACAGAGGATGAGATGGTTGGATGGCATCACTGACTCAATGGACATGAGTTTGAGCAAGCTCCAGGAGATCATGAAAGACAAGGAAGACTGGCATGCTACAGTCCATGGGGGTCACAAAGAATAGAAAATGACTTAGCAACTGAATAACAATAAATACCACTTTTCTAGATTCTACATATATACATTAATTTGACTATTTTTAAGTGTAGGTTCTGTGACATTAAGCATATTCATTCACGTTGTTGCATAACCATCACCACCATCCATCTCTAGAACTTTTCATCTTCTCGAACTAAAACTTTGCCCACATCCCCACTCCTCCCAGCACCTGCAACCACCATTCTATTTCCTGTCTGAATCTGACTGCTTCAGGGACTTCCTCTTAGTGGAATCATATAGTTTTCATCATTTCCTGACCAGCTTGTTTCATTTAGTATANAACCATCACCACCATCCATCTCTAGAACTTTTCATCTTCTCGAACTAAAACTTTGCCCACATCCCCACTCCTCCCAGCACCTGCAACCACCATTCTATTTCCTGTCTGAATCTGACTGCTTCAGGGACTTCCTCTTAGTGGAATCATATAGTTTTCATCATTTCCTGACCAGCTTGTTTCATTTAGTATAAGGTCCTAAAGGTTGCAAGAGGGTTTTAACATACCAATGATCAACATTCTCCCATTCTTGTTTCACCTCCATCAAGTCCCAGCCTGTGAGTCAAAGGAATATTATAACACTTCCTTTTTAGTAATTTATTTTTTACTATGTCCTGGAAAGTGGCACCTGTCTCACATAAAATTATTATTATTTTTTTTCTGTTACAAAGTTAACATTTGCAAAAGATGCTGCTGGATACTTACCCAGTTCTTAATCCTAACCCTAATTATGGGGAAATTTATTTTCTTAGTTACACATCTTTCTATTGTTCAAAATTTTCACCTGCATTTATTTATTTGCGATTCTAGTTTTCAGTAGAGGATATAAATTATGTTTTGCAATGGTTTCAATTCCAATACATGCTATGGGATTCACTTATTTAATTTAGCACCTATTCAAGTATTCAAAGTGTCTAGAAATTCATATTCTAGCTTAAATATATTTTAACCTCTCAACTTGTGGCTTTAAAATTTAGGTCTGTCCAAGAGACTGTGGCCAGTTGAGTAGAACATACTTCTTTGCCTTCTGGGATGACTTCAAGAGTAGGTTTTCAGGGAGAAGCTGCAGACGGAACACTCAAGGATGCAAAGAGCCCTGAGACTCGCCCCAACACTCAGACACTCCTGGGGATGAGGTTGCCACCATCTCCAGCTTCTTCTCCTGAGACAACTGATTCAGGCACATCTGGGTTCTCGCCCAGAGAGGAGATGACTTTGTTGCGCTGTTTGAGAATCTCTCTTTGCTCCTCGTCATTGATCTTCTTGGGAGTCTCTGTCTCTCTTGGTGTCTTTTGCATTGAAAATCCAGGCTGTGGATTTTCTGTCTCCTGATCTCTCACAGTCACCAGGCTGTCAATGCTCTCCTTGTTTAAGTAGCACCGTGTGACCTCAAATAGGCTACCTAACTCCTCCGAACTTTCCTGTAAAATGGAAATAGCAATACGCAACTCACAATTTTCCTGTGAGGAATATAATCTGAGGCATTCTGGTTTGGAAGACTGTGATACCTTTTATTTTACCATAAATTCATGGTGTTGCTGTTTAAACAAAGTTCCTTTAAAATACAAAATCATTTTTCTGCTTCTAGGTCTCTCATTGATAAAACCAAATCTTTATGCTTATTAAGTTTGTTGTTGAATACATTGTGGGATGAATAGAATTGAAATATAAATGTTAATGTATAATATATTTATATCCTTTGTGATGGCACATATTTTATTAACATGCAAATATACTATAGCTATAATACACAGTAGTATGTTTATGCATTATAGCTTATATTATATTTTACATTGCTTTATCATATTATTATACTATAGTATGAGATTGTTTAAAAATTCATAGGATTTCTCTTTATAATCTCCCAAATTATCCTATTTTGAATACATTCACATAAAGTTATCAACGTTGCTGTTAAAGTAACTCTACTGAAATCTTCAGCTGATAGCCAGTGTTAAAGGGTTAAGCTGATTTAAACTAGCTGTGTTTTGTTTTCTCTAATAAGATCTTTTTATGTCCTTTGGCTATTAATGTGGAAATACCTATGTCAAATTATGGGTTAGCTGTTGTGAGTAAATTGGTTTTTTATTTTGATGAATCAGGCAATACATTTAGCCAAATGAGATGTTTCCTCTGAGGCTGATGTGTGAATTGATTAGGCTGCCAATATTTATTAGTCAGGCAATAGGCAAATACACTGCAGAACTGACAATTTTTTCAAAAGCTTAGCATTATTATCATTTTTATATCCTTTTTTTTGCAAAGACAGTTGTCTTTCTAAAATTCAAAATATGAAATCTTAAATTAATATACTTAAAGTTAATATTTGCTTTATTACCTATGTGATAAATTTTGATAAACATTTTTTTAACTTTGGAGCAATAGTTGATCAATGTCACCCACTGGATCAAATAGTAAAATGGCTTTCAAATACTTGTTGAGTATGTTGCTATTTAGTTCACCTGTAACCACCTTCAGGCTACTGTGTGATATAATTGAACTTTAAGACTGGACTCATAATCATGGGAGTAGACCACTGTGTTAAGCATTACTTATTCTTTAAAAGTGGATAAAATACTGTTTAATTAGTCCACATTTGTACACCCTGCTCTTTTGAATAACTATCTACAGCATTGGACCATAGTTTCAACATGGCGTTTTGGAGAATTCACATACATTTGCTCTGATTACCTGATTTTCCACTGATAGCTCACCTCCAGCCTTGCTGGGACTACCAGCAGAGCATGAAATAAGCTGTTTCATCGCCTTTGCCGTCCTCAGTCAAGTCATCCATCACTTGGAACCCAAAGATTGCTACTTATTTGCTCTTCCAGCCCCATGGTTCATGTCCTGCCTTGTTCTTTTGGTCTTTTTTGCTAAAGGTCTTCTCCTTCTAGAATGGCTACTTAGTGACACTGAAGGAAATCTGTGAGGACAGAAAGTCAGCATGTCAGGGAGGGGACCAACAGAAGGAACTGAATGTCTTGTGTCCCGTGTTACACAACTTGGGAGGCAGCGACATGCCCAGTCTGAAGGCACTCTGGCTGAGAAGCGCTTCGACATAGGGCTCACAATGACTGTGCACACAATGGAAGTGCAACCCTAGGAATTGTTAACCGTGAGAAAGGAGCAAGTATAAAGATGCAAAGAGAACTCTAAAGAGTGCCATATGGCCGAGGAGGGTACCTGCAGAAGGAAACACTTAGAAATATAATTTCCGTAATTAATTTATCTATTTGACAAACAGAAGATGTTTGTCTCCTGTCATTTCTCACTGGGGTATGATGTTGAATAAGGTGGCAATCTATTAAAAAATCAATCTATTTGTTTTAAACAAACAAAAATATCCATTTGGGAAAAACACTGAATTCTTCCTGATATTCTTGGGTTATTTTCATGTCTGAACTATTTTTCCTTTCTTGGTCACAGTTATTACTGGATGAAACGTTCAACTCCTAACATTAGTTTCTTGTCTTTCTAAACTGTGAGATTCTACCTCTCATCTGGATAAGTAAATACTGTCCAGTTTTGAAGAGTTCATGTCAGTGGAGCTTGCTCCCCTTGAATATGTTTTGAAATTTTCTCCCCTAGATTTAATACAGTCACCACTAGCATAGAAATTACTTCCTATCACTCAAAAACTACATTTCCTCTCCTGTTCAGTTAATCATATAAGCTGTGTGATAAAAGCTTGATTATGCTACTTTTTCTTCTGATTCTGCATTTAAGTATATTTCTGATTGCTCACTAAGAAATTATAGCATGCATGCTTAACATGCCAGATTATACATTGAATCAATGCCTTTTCTCCCTGTAAATATGACCAAGAATTATGAAGAATATAGAAGAAAATTACTCCTGATTATGCTCCTCTCTCTACTTGTAAGCTACTGTCTTTTTCTTACTTCTAAAGATAGTATTTCTCTATATAAATTCCATTTACTTTCTTCTGTTTTCTTCCAGAATTCATTTCTGAGGTATACTCAAAGTTTTTACTTTATCTTCCAGGTCTCTTAATATTTCTCTCATATTTTCTATTTCTTTATCTCTATAGGGGTTATTTCTCCTCATCTATCATCCAGTTCATGAATTCTCTCTGCTACTGTGTTAAATCTGCAAGGGTACCTAAATATCAACTTTTGAATTTTAATTAATGAATTTTTTACTTATTGATGTACTATATAATTATTTTAAAAATGTTAGGTGATCTTTATAGTTTTAGGTTTCCTGTAGACATGATAAACTTTTCTCTTTTGTTTATTCAAACAGTGTTAATATAGTTGTTTTATCATGATGATTTATTTAATCAATTGATTGATTTATCTTCTGGCTTATTTTTGCTGAATCTTTTCTTGTTCTTTTCCTGATAGCTTATTTACACTACTGAATTCTACAGTCTTACTCTCAGAGCAATCAGTATTCTCAGTATTCTCAGAGTCACTGGCATCTTTGGGTCATCATGAATTTTTCCCTGATTTATGTAGCAGCCTGGGTTTATACTTGTGTGTCTCAATTTATCTACCACACAAGGAGAATTAGCTTTTAAATATAAGCCTCAACATTCCTCTGCCTTTCTGAACTATTCAGTGGTCCCCATAATGTCTACAGCTGAGTTAATCAAGGTGCCTTTTGATCCAAGCCCCCACTTTCAATTCCAGCTTTGTGTCCTTCATCAACACTGGCCACAGCTTCCTGAGTGCCTTAGTGTCAGCCGGTCTGTGGACAGGCTGACACATGCTCTCATTTACTCTTGCCTTTGCATTTGATGTTTACCTCTGCTAGAAGGAAGGCAATACTTTCCCTTACATACCTGGGAAGCTCTTATACATCCACCAGGATTTATCTTGCAGGACTTCTATTTATTTGCTTCTGACCTTCTCCACAACACAAGTTATTTATTTGCTCTCTTCTCTGTCTCCCTGACAGAATTACATGCATGTACATGATTTATATATATATATACACACACACACATACATATATGTGCTGCCCAGGTGGTAGTAGTGGTAAAGAACCCAACTGCCAATGCAGGAGATATGGGTTCAGTCCTTGGGTTTGGAAGATACCCTGGAAAAGGAAATGGCTATCCACTCCAGTAATCTTGCCTGGAAAATCCCATGGACAGACGAGCCAGATGGGCTTCAGTCCATAGGGTCACAAAGAGTCAGAATATATATAAATATTCAATGCTTCACTTCTCTTTGAGCATCTTTCCTGATAGACAAAATGCAGAGGTCATCCCCTTCACCTCTGTCTCCAGCAACAAGCATGAGATTCTGAAAGATAAGATAGGTATTGGATAAATGTTAAATGAAAGAATGTATTTAGAATGTGTATCACAGGAAAGATAATTTAGGAATTTATGACACTGTCTTCGAATGTACAAAGGACTTATTTGGGGGAAATAAGAGATTCTTCCATTCCGTAGTAGGATTGGGGCAAGTGGTGGGAATTTCAAAGAAATGATTTGATCTTCAGATGAGAAAAAACATTTTGAATAATAAGCATTGTCCAGGAATAGTATGTGCCAGTTCCTAGACTTCTGAGCTCCTTATTTCCAGTGCTAAAATGAGGATGAATCAGTGATCTTCCGCGGCTGTTATAAAAGAGAACTCTGCTTCTATGCAAACTGTTTAGGTGGGCTTTGGGGTCCCATCTAGCTCTTAAGGTCGTGTAAATGGAAAGCAAAAAAGATTTTAAGGTTAAAACTAAAGGTTTTCATAAGCAAGATGACTTTTTCCTTTGCTCCAAAGCTTTTTACTCTGTGTGTGTGTTTTTTGTTTGTTTGTTTTTTTTTTTCTTTTCAGGAAGAGAACCTGTATATTACTCTGATATATCAAAAGACATTACATTAAAACCATCTTCTCTCTGAATGTGTCTAGAGAAAATTTGCTTCTGCCCTTGTTTCCTTTGGCTTTCAAGCGTCTTGTCTTTTAAGGGGCAAGACTTTTTGTGACTAATATGCAGACATGGTAGGTCCAAAATGTCAAATAAAAGGATGTGAGAGCAACTTCTCATTCTAAAAATTTCAGGAGCTGGAAAAGAGAGCCATTTTCAATAAGAAGCACACCAAAACCTGCATAGATATTGTACAGCTGGAACAGAGCTGGCAGCTAATATGGTGCCAGGGAGAAAGGAGTCAGACTTTACACATAGCTAAAGGACATGGCATCACTAAATGGCAAGGATAAATATGCATGGAGGAGAAAAAAGGATAATAATTAAAGTTCACTTACACTGACATGGATATATTTTGCATATGAAAATGTTGATCTTTGAAATGGTGTCATTTCCATATCATTTCCATTAGCAGAATATATCATTCCTGCCAGTTGTCGCTTATATTATGGGTAACTGATTCACCTTGCTATACAGCAGAAACTAGCAGAACACTGTATATCTACTACAATCCAATAAATTTTTTTTTTAATGGATATAGAACACAACATGTGATTGGCTTCAGTAACTTATGTTACTTAACGGAGGATCACACTATACTTTCTGGTATGATTGCCTGAAGCAGACACTCTGTGACCTGCAACCAGAAGTTGGGGGGATTGTCCTGGAGGACCAGGCAGTTCTAGGTCTCACTCACAAGCTGGACCACTAGCATCCCCTCTCTATTTGCTGAGTGTAATATTACTGAGTAGATGTGCAACAGAGTCTGGTGGACTCCATTTCAAAAGGATTCCTGGGAAAATTCACCCATACCAAGACTCTTGTTCCCAGTGACGGGTAATGAGGAAAAGGTGCTCTGGACAAAGTGAAAAAGTAGAACAAGGCCATCTTTGCGATCCCAGGCTCTGTGCCTAAGTATCTCCAATGATGAGCTTTGTGATCTAAGGTGAGGTGAAGTTAAAGTCCCTCAGCTGTGTCTGACACTTTGCCACCCCATGGACTATACAGTCCATGGAATTCTCCAGGCTAGAATAGTGGAGTGGGTACCCTTTCCCTTCTCCAGGGGATCTTCCCCACCCAGGGATTGAACCCAGGTCTTCTGCATTGCAGGCAGATTCTTTACCAACTGAAATATCAGGGAAGCCCTAGATAAAAATGAGTCCATAGGATTTTGATAAGTGTGGAGATGAGAATGAAGACATCACAGGAGTCAAATGAGAATCACTTTTATTTCTTCTTCCTAAAAGGAAGATGATCAGGAGAACAAATATCCTCTACAAAAGGCATGAACATCAGTCACTCAGGAACCCCGCCAAGCAGGACAGGATGAAAGGGGTGAGGTCTCCAATGCCCAGGAGCTGGTGCAACAGGTCGGCTGGCATCCCTCTCAGTGGTCCAGCTGGCTCACACACAGCACCTTGCCTGCTTGCATCAGGTGGAGTGATGCCTACCATTGTACTTGGGAGACGAGGCTGGTAACAGAGCCCTTTGGGAAGGTTTTGAAAGGAGAGCATCTTTGAGTAGCAAAGGGGCCCCAGAGTAAGGTCAAATTCTTCCTTCCTCTCTCAGAAGCAGGGATCAGCACCTCGATCCTTTTCCAACCCTCTGCTCACACAGCAAACTAAGCTAAGTTCAGTTCAGTTGCTCAGTCATGTTTGACTCTTTGTGACCCCATGAACCGCAGCACACTAGGCCTCCCTGTCCATCACAAACTCATGGAGTCTACCCAAACCCATGTTCATCAAGTCAGTGATGCCATCCAACCATTTCATCCTCTGTTGTCCCCTTCGCCTCCCTCCTACAATCTTTCCCAGCATCAGGGTCTTTTCCAATGAGTCAGCTCTTTGCATCAGGTAGCCAAAGTAAAGCTTTCCATAAAATTCCTTAACCACATCCACACCTCTCCTCTCCTGAGACTCTTACATGGTCTGACTGTGCACACAGTACATCCTAGGAGCACAAGGAATCCATTTCCCATTCCCTTATCCCTGGTAGCACCTGGCCGGGGCTGCAGTAATCATGCTAGGATCCCTTTCTTTTTTTTTTTCATAGTTACTTTTTAAAATTGTATTTCTTTATTGAAGTGTAATTGATGTACAATGTTGTGTTAGTTTTGGGGGTACAGCAAGGTAATTTAGTTATAAATATATAATATATTACAAGTATGTGTGTTCTTTATCTATCTAACATACATATATATTCTTTTCCCTTATAGGTTACTATAAGATATGGCATACAGTTCCTGTGCTATAGAGTAGGCCCTTGTGGCTTATCTATTTTATATAGTAGTGTGCATATGATATTGCTTATATGTGGAATCTAAAAATGATACTAATGAACTTATTTACAAAACAGAAATAAGCTCATAGACAGAAAACATTGACTAATATGCAGACATGGTAGGTCTAAAATGTCAAATAAAAGGATGTGAGAGCAACTTCTCATTCTAAAAATTTCAGGAGCTGGAAAAGAGAGCCATTTTCAATAAGAAGCACACCAAAACCTGCATAGATATTGTACAGCTGGAACAGAGCTGGCAGCATATGGTTATTAAACGGGAAAGGTGGGAGGGGTAATTTAGGAATTTGGGATTAACTATGGATTCTTGCTTTCCCCTTTCCAAATATCATTAACACTTGTCTCCAGTCTGGTCTCAGATCCCCACAACAAGCCCCTGACACATTTGCCAATGACCTCACCACTCTACACACACACACACACAGAGTTGCTTACTGCACTGTGGGGCTCACAGGCTGTAGCTGTGCACAGGGAGGGCCTGCATCCCCCACCTTGGAAGGAGGAAACCCAGCCCCAGGCACCTGCTGTCACTACTGTGAGTGAGATATATATGATCCCGGTGGGTTCGGTGAGGGGGCACTCAGTGTGGCGGAGGAAGGAGTATATGGAATCTACTCCTTGCACAAGGCACCACCGTATCCTTGCAAAATGCAACTGTGAAGCCAGTGCCCCCTGCCAATACCCACTGCCCACCTACCAGGACAGGCCAAGTAAGCTGTCTGGACACACAGTCCAAGGCTTTGCTTCCCTCCTATAGAGGAAAGTAGTGCATGTATCCAGTCATGTTGAGTAATTTACCGGCCCAGCAGACAGGGGTCCTGTGGGTTTTCCAGTACCTATGAGAGGTTTGTTAAGACTCTTCCTAAAGGACAAGGCTCACACCAACCATTGTTCAACTTGCCTGCACCTGGATGTGGGCCTGAGTGAGGCTCTATGAATGGTTGATGGGATGAATAAGGGGTGATAGCCAACCCTTAATTTCAAGGAAAGTTACCTCATTACAAGGCTGCATCTTGCTTTGCCCCTAAACAGTACCTGGCCAGCTGACCTCAGTGCATCTCTTGATGACTTTTCCCTTCACTAGTCCCTGCTTCGAACAGCCCTTGATCTTTACATGTACAAGGACTTAGGCCGTCTGCCTGTCTCATGAAGAAATACCCACTCCCAGATCTGAAGCTCACAATCCAGAGGAAGACACGGGGAGCCTTCTGGGAAAGCAAAGATGCTCTGACTTGTGGGGGACGTTGAGAGCGATGGGGAAACACATACACTCACTTCCCACCACTTCAATGAATCTAATCCACCGAGAAAGTGTGCTTTCTGAAATTTCTAAAAGCAAGCATCAGTTGCTGTTCTGATGTATCCCATTCTGCTTCATGCTTTCCCAGTTACCCATCTTCTCTGGATTCTCAGGCCTCAAGGCTCCAGCCTATGACTCCAAGGCTCGCTTACTGGGCCTCAGGCTGCTGGGTCTTTTGTGTGCAAGTCAAGCTCTCCTCTCAAACCTTCCCTCAGACAAATGCATGTGAGCACTCATCCTCAGACCACACTCTTGCAGCCAAGACTAAGAGATGCTCCCACTGCTGGCCTTGGTGTCTTAGGACTCCTGAGAAGTCCCCACCAGCCATCTCTACTGGGAAGAGTGGGAGATTTTAGACCAGGGACTCAGAACAGATGAGCACAAAGCTCTCCTGAGTGCATATCCCACCCCATCAGCACGCTAGCTTACAGACTGTCATTCAGCAACAAGAGTGCTAGTATCCAAGGAATGCAATGCTTCCAGCTTTAAGTAGAGGGGAAGTCTGGTCCTCTTCATCTATGAAAGGAGCCTCCTTGCTCTTGATGGGATGATGCAACCTGCTGTGCCTTCATCACTTTGCAAACTCCCTCTGTTTTCCGCAAGTTGTAGGTCTTTGGGAAAATTATCTGAAATATGGGAAAAATAATAATATCCACATCCATACAGCTGTCCTGAAGCTTTGTAAATGTAGATGCCTGCTCTTAATACAATGTCTGACTCAAAATATTTCCTACACATTCTCTACTAGGATTATCTAAATCCTTTATTCACGTAAGTATCTTTCGGCAAAACAATCTTTTTGTGTAATTAATTTGAAATTTTCAAATGTAAAAATTTCTGACCACGTTCCCAGACTTTGGGAAGCAGAACATGTATTTTAGTTCTTTAGTTCTTTACTTATGTTGTAGGATCTGTATGCCTTGAGAATTATCTTTAATAATTTAATATAATACATAGAAGTCTAATCAGAGCTTTATTTGCATTTTAAACAATTAGTATGCCAACTATTAAAGCTATAAAATACTCTATCTTCATTAATATTTTGTTTTCAACTTACAAAATATTCTATTTATACTCCTGCACATTTTAGCAATCACTTCAAATGAGCATTTGAATAATATTTGGTCCCATTTACAAAGTTTGTTAAATAGTCACCTTTAAAATCTACTTATCTATGATGATATATGTAATTTCCAACTCAAATATTTTAATTTCATAGTCAAGAAACAATTTATTCTCAAGAGCTTAAATAAGCTTTCTAAATTTAGCGCATGTATAGCTTTATAGTTTGTATCTATTTAAATCTACTTTATGCTAAAAATTTTCTTAGATAATCCAATAACATGCATATTTTAATAATTATTTAATTAAAATTCATAAATAAAAGTCGATATGCATTTAAAAACTGTAGACACAGGTGTGTCCAAATTCTTTTGAACATCACCACATCAAATGCCAACCATGAATGAATTTTCTAATTTAAAATTTTTTAACTGGTTTCGATTTTTTAACCCCTTCTGCTCCTAATTTATGCTTCTATTGAGGAGATAGTAGTATGAAAGAAAACAGCCCAAATCCAGTTAACTGAGTTGCTGGACACCAAAGGATCCTGCCTAGATGATCTCATGGAGCTCAGATGGACACCCTGAATCCCTGTGACACTGCTATGTCAGCGACTTAGGAGGGGCGCAAAGCCCCGGGTTCAAGTCAGCTGCCTGCGGAGAGTACACTCAGGTGATCACCAGCTGAATCTCACGTAGATTAGGCTCCCCAGGGTAAAGATGTCTTTCATCCCTGGCCTAAGGACTTTCTGAGTGTAATGGAACCTAGTGTCCTTCAGGGCTGTGTGATATGTCACTGAATTTTGTGTAGCACATGGCTCTGTCCACTTGCAGTCACCATGCATGAATTCATTCTACTGATAACATGTCTACTGTGATGAGGTGACAAACAGATCATGTTATGGACACAGGGGGCTGTTTTGCACAGTCACTACCAATTACTGACAGGTATACAAAGGCCAAGCTCTAGATTACACAAATGATTCATATTTTCTAATAAGTAAAACAATAGCTATACTTTTCAATATATACCAAAGAAAGGAAGCAAGAAAAGATATAATCTATCTTTTAAGAAGACCTTTGTTATAGGAACAAGACAAAGGAAACCAGTACTTTAACGTTAGTTACACGAATGTCTTTCTTCCCTTCCACTTAGTTTGCCTTTCTACATCTGCCCTGACCAAGGTGGACAATTGAAGCAAGAAAAAAGATTTATACACACGCATTAAAAAATTTGCAAAGAAAGCTAATTCCAGTTCCTGAGACTGAAATCAACTTCCCTCTTTTCCCAATTTGTCTGCCAATAATAAATGGAAATTCAATGCTTTATTCCAAAGATTAAAGAAATAAAGATTTCTTTTATTTTTATTAGCCTATGATTTAGATGAATTTATTAGTTCAGTCCAATCAAGTCCAATATTAATGTTTGAGAAGAAAATGGCTGTAATACAAAAGTTGCATGTATGTATTCTACATGTAAATAAAGGGAAAGTTACTGGGGCTTCCCTGATAGCTCAGGTGGTAAAGAATCCACTTGCAATGCAGGAGACCCTGGTTTGATTCCTGAGTTGGGAAGATCCTCTGGAGAAGGGATAAGCTACCCACTCCAGTATCCTTGGTCTTCCCTTGTGGCTCAGTTGGTAAAGAATCCACCTGCAATGCCGGAGACTTGGGTTTGATCCTTTGGTTGGGACGATCCCCTGGAGAAGAGAAAGGCTACCCACTCCAGTATTCTGGCCTGGAGAATGCCATCGACTCTGTAGTCTGTGCAGTTGCAAAGAATCAGACACGACTGAGCAACTTTAATTTTCACTTGCATACAATATTCATGGGTACTCAAAATTTCTAAGATGCCAGTTTTTCCCTCTAATTTGTTATAAAGGCCCAATGTCTGTTCAGTTCAGTTCAATCACTCAGTTGTGTCCAACTCTTTGCGACCCCATGGACTGCAGCACACCAGGCCTCCCTGTTCATCACAAACTCCCAGAGTTTGCACAAACTCATGTCCATCAAGTTGGTGATGCCATCCAACCGTTTTATCCTGTCGTCCCCTTGTCCTCCTACCTTCAATCTTTCCCAGTATCAAGATCTTTTCCAATGAGTCAGTTCTTTGCCAAAGAACTGGAGGCCAAAGAATCAGGTGGCCAAAGTATTGGAGTTTCAGCTTCAACATCAGTCCTTCCAATGAATATTCTCCTTTAGTATGGACTGGTTGGATCTTCTTACAGTCCAAAGGACTCTCAAAAGTCTTCTCCAACACCACAGTTCAAAAGCATCAATTCTTTGGTGCTCAGCTTTCTTTATAGTCCAACTCTCACATCCATACATGACTACTGGAAAAACCATAGCTTTGTTAGCAAAGCTAACAAAGGACATTTGTTAGCAAAGTAATGTCTCTGCTTTTTAATATGCTAAGTTGGTCATAGCTTTTCTTCCAAGGAATAAGCGTCTTTTAATTTCATGGCTGCAATCACCATCTGCAGTGATTTTGGAGCTCCAAAAAATAAAATGTCACTGTTTCCATTGTTTCCCCATTTATTTGCCATGAAGTGATGGGACTGGATGCCATGATCTTAGTTTTCTGAATGTTGAGTTTTAAGGTCCAATGTAATTCCAATCAAAATTCAAGCAGGATTTTCACGGATAGTAATATGTTGATTTTAGAGTGTGTATGGAATGGCAAAAGGACTAGAAAAGCCACAATAATCTTGGAAAAGAGAAAACTGGAAGAACTCATCTTCCCTGACAGCTAAACTCATTACAAAAGTAGAATATTTAAAACTAATGTAGTATTGGTGAAAGTATAGGAAAAGCCATATAGCTCAATGGAACAGAACAGAGAGCTCAGAAATAAACCTATAGCACAGATTTCTTTCAAAGTGAAAAAAGCAGTTCAAAGGAGAGAAGACAGACTCTTTCCACGAAATTGATGCTTGGATAATTGGGCTTCTGTATGTAAGAAACAAAAAAGCAAAAAAATCAGTTTATACCTTAAGCCTATGCAAGAATTAAGATATTGGTAAAGACTTAAAAATAAATACAAATGTGTGTGTATTTGTGTATTAAATTAGTATATTTACATATGTTTCTTACTTCCATCTGATAAAAAAGGCTATGACACTACAGTGACTATGAGCATATCTCATGTCCTGACACTGGTTTCAAATAACATTCTTTAAAAAGAATTAGGGCTTCAGGTAGAAAGGATTCCAGAATTGAGACAGGGAGAAACAAGATGAGCTTGAAGTATCTTACATGCTTGAAGCATGTAAAGAAAGAAAGTGCAACAACAATAGAGACAGGCTGAAAAGCCAATCTGAAAGAAATTCCATTGGCTCAAATCGGAATGACTTGAGCAAAAATTTAATAAATATTGCAATATAAAGAAAGGAATAATATAAATATCTATGATTCCAAACTGACATAAATATAACAGTTTTACTTATAAATAAGACAGTACAACCAAGTGATAAAGATTTACCTGAACAGAAATATAAGCTAAGAGCATGTACCCCAGAACCGTGGACTGGGAAGAGTGCTATGGGATCCTTCCTGGTAATGCATAATCCTCCATCTAATAATGAGAACACATCAGACAGATTCAAATTGAGAACATCCACCCAAATAAGATAAAGGTCCTGTTCAAACATGTCTGGGTCATGAAGTAAAAAAAAAAAAGACTGAGGTGCTGACAGATTGGAAGAGAATAAGGAGATTGACAAGTCAATGCAAAAGGTGCCCTGGAAGGGATGATGGAGAAGGAAAAAGGGTATTAGTAGGGAAATGGTGAAATTCCAGTAGATTCTGTATCTTAATATTAACCAAAATCAGTTTCCAGTTTGATAAGTGTTCTATAATCATGTTAGCAAAGAAGTACGGGAATGATCTACAAGAATTCTCTGTACCAGAATTCAATACTCTGTAAATCTAGAATCATATAAGAATTTAAACAATAAGTTAAATATAGTAAGGCAAAGACAAGTGGCATGATGCCACTCTTCTAGAGCAGGTTTCTCAGCCTCAGCACTGCTGGTATTTCAGGCCAGACATTCTTTGTCTTTGGGCCATCTTCTGCATTGTAGCACGTTTCATTGCATCCCTGGTCATTCCCCACTAGACATTACTAGCAGCTCTCCTGCCTCTGGTTATGACATCACAAATATCTCCAGACTTTGCCAAATCCCCCCTATGACAAAAAACTGTCCCCAGTGGAGAGCTGTGGTTCCAGAGAGTATTGAGTTGTAATAGCAGGTGAGATCAACATCAGAGGAGAGAGGCTAAAGAATAAGAAAATTAATTAATCCTGTTCTATCATTTGATATATAGATCATCTACTTGTTAATGAATGCTTTGTTCCAGCATTTGGGTGGCAGCTATAAATATCAGCATAGTTGGGATGATTCCTAAAAGTCCTCAATTTAGGACATCCGGAAGAAATGGTAACAGGTGGTCAAGATGCATTGGTATTGGCCCTTTATGTTAACAAATATGAGTTCAAGGATCAGTGCCTTGGAGATCTACTACTCTGTCAGTTGTTTAAAGTGTGGGATAAAGTCATTCCACTTAGCTCAATATCAGGGTTTCTCTTTTGTCCTTTCAGAAAACCAAAGCTCAGACTTCAGTTTATAAGGAAATCATGTGGTGGAGTGTTCTGGAAATTCAGAATGCACCTACTGGTATTAAACCTGGAATATTGCATGACTCCCAAGCTTGCTACCAGGTGGAACCTAGGATTTGAGGGCTTTTGAAATTTTGAAAGATTTTGAACTTTAATAATTTGATGCCATGATCTTAGTTTTCTGAATGTTGAGTTTTAAGGTCCAATGTAATTCCAATCAAAATTCAAGCAGGATTTTCATGGATAGTAGTATGTTGATTTTAGAGTGTGTATGGAATGACAAAAGGACTAGAAGAGCCACAACAATCTTGGAAAAAAGAAAACATGAAGAACTCACCTTTCCTGACTGCTAAACTCATTACTCTACTCAAAAGTAGAGTATTTAAAACTAATGTAGTATTGGTGAAAGTATAGGAATAGCCATATAACTCAATGGAACAGAACAGAGAGCTCAGAAATAAACCTATAGCACAGATTTCTTCCAAAGTGAAAAAAGCAGTTCAAAGGAGAGAAGATAAACTCTTTCCACTAAATTGATGCTTGGATAATTGGGCTTCTGTATGTAAGAAACAAAAAAGCAAAAAAATCAGTTTATACCTTAAGCCTATGCAAGAATTAAGATATTGGTAAAGATTTAAAAATAAATACAAATGTGTGTGTATTTATGTATTAAATTAGTATATTTACATATGTTTCTTACTTCCATCTGATAAAAAGGGCTATGACACTACAGTGACTATGAGCATATCTTATGTCCTGACACTGGTTTTAAATAACATTCTTTAAAAAGAATTAGGGCTTCAGGTAGAAAGGATTCCAGAATTGAGACAGGGAGAAACAAGATGAGCTTGAAGTATCTTACACGCTTGAAGCATGTAAAGAAAGAAAGTGCAACAACAATAGAGAAGGCTGAAAAGCCAATCTGAAAGAAATTCCATTGGCTCAAATTGGAATGACTTGAGCAAAAAATTAAATAAATATTGCAATATAAAGAAAGGAATAATATAAATATCTATGATTCCACACTGACATAAATATAACAGTTTTACTTATAAATAAGACAGCACAACCAAGTGACAAAGATTAACTTGAACAGAAATATAAACTAAGAACATGTACCCCGGAACCATGGACTGGGAAGAGTGCTATGGGATCCTTCCTGGTAATGCATAATCCTGCATCTAATAATGCGAACACATCAGACAGATTCAAATTGAGAACATCCACCCAAATAAAATAAAGGTCCTGTTCAAACATGTCTGGGTCATGAAGTAAAAGAAAAGACTGAGGTGCTGACAGATTGGAAGAGAATAAGGAGATTGACAAGTCAATGCAAAAGATGCCCTGAAAGGGATGACGGAGAAGGAAAAAGGATATTAGTAGGGAAATAGTGAAATTCCAGTAGATTCTGTATCTTAATATTAACCAAAATAAGTTTGCAGTTTGATAAGTGTTCTATAATCATGTTAGCAAAGAAGTACAGGAATGATCTACAAGAATTCTCTGTACCAGAATTCAATACTCTGTAAATCTAAAATCGTATAAGAATTTAAACAATAAGTTAAATATAGTAAGGCAAAGACAAGCGGTATGATGCCACTGTTCTAGAGCAGGTTTCTCAGCCTCAGCACTGCTGGTATTTCAGGCCAGACATTCTTTGTCTTTGGGCCATCTTCTGCGTTGTAGCATGTTTTGTTGCATCCCTGGTCATTCCCCACTAGACATTACTAGCAGCTCTCCTGCCTCTGGTTATGACATCACAAATATCTCCAGACTTTGCCAGATCCTCCCATGACAAAAACCTGTCCCCAGTGGAGAGCTATGGTTCCAGAGGGTATTGAGTTGTAATGACAGGTGAGATCAACATCAGAGGAGAGAGGCTAAAGAATAAAAAATTAATTAATCTTGTTCTATCATTTGATATATAGATCATCTACTTGTTAATGAATGCTTTGTTCCAGCATTTGGGTGGCAGCTATAAATATCAGCATAGTTGGGATGATTCCTAAAAGCCCTCAGTTTAGGACATCTGGAAGAAATGGTAACAGGTGGTCAAGATGCATTGATATTGGTCCTTTAAGTCAAGAAATATGAGTTCAAGGATCAGTGCCTTGGAGATCTACTACTCTGTCAGTTGTTTAAAGTGTGGGATAAGGCCGTTCCACTTAGCTCAAGATCGGGGTTTCTCTTTTGTCCTTTCAGAGAACCAAAGCTCAGACTTCAGTTTATAAGGAAATCATGTGGTGGAGTGTTCCGGAAATTCAGAATGCACCTACTGGTATTAAACCTGGAATATTGCACGACTCCCAAGCTTGCTACCAGGTGGAACCTAGGATTTGAGGGCTTTTGAAATTTTGAAAGATTTTGAACTTTAATAATTTCGGTTTTATAATTCCCCTAGTTTCTCTCTCTCTCTCTTTCCCACCTGAGCTTGTGGACAAAAGGAGAAATCTGAATGTGAAAGTCAGCTTCTCAGGGCAGCTGGATATAGTATCAGTAAAACATATGCCCTTGGAATGCAGCAATTGGAAAAAAAAGAGTGAGTTTTAATTTTGTTGTTTATACCTATTATAGTCATTATTTTCTAGCAACAGAAGCAACTCACTTAAAGACTAAACGACAAGAATCAGAATGGAGTCATAGCCCATTTGGAAGTGATCAAAATGGCCCCAGGTCATTAATTTCAGCTTGTGTCCAGTGGGTATGGTTGACAGGACTGTACCATTGGCAGATGGGCCTGTACTGAAAACCACCTCCATCCATACTTTTTAAAATTCATTGATCAATATTGGATCAATGTCAAGTTCACACTTTTTTCTGCTACCGCAGATAAGACAATAAAGCATATTTGTTAACCTCTCCCTTTATTATGGTTATCTCCTTAATTAATAGCAAACACTCTCAAGATGTTGTAACTTATGATTCACTGTGGAGCTTCTCAGGTGGTGCTAATGGTAAAGAGCCCACCTGCCAATGCAGATAGACTAAGAGATGCAGGTTTGATCCCTGGGTCAGGAAGATCCCCTGGAGGAGGGCATGGCAACTCACTCGAGTATTCTTGCCTGGAGAATCCCATGGACAGAGGAACCTGGTGGGATACAGTTCATGGGGTCACAAAGAGTTGGACATCACTGAAGTGATAGCAGGCACACATGACTTATTTGATATGGGTGTCAACAGTGATCAGGAATTGTTTGTTTCTAAAGAAATTCAAATTCATGGAATAATATACCTCCCATTAGTATAAAATTTGCTCTTTTATCCTTTGTCAGATAAGAGATCTGGGCAAAGTCAATTAATTTAACTGTCTAAACTGATCTACTTTTGTGAAATACTTTTATTTCAAGGACAAATTTAGATCTGCCTGTGGTAGTATAACCTCTTTAGCATGCTTTAGCTTTTCTCTATAAGTGTAAATTTTCCATATGTAGAAATCAGGATTATCCAAAAGAATCTGCATCTGTGGGACATGAATAGTCCCCTGATAGAGGTTAAGGAATCACGCAATTCTCTTTTTTCAGGTAAAAAAGAGATGATGACTACTTTTAAATAAAAATAAGTAATGTGAATGGAGGTTCTGTTCAGTTCAGTTGCTCAGTCACGTCCGACTCTTTGCGACCCCATGAATCGCAACACACCAGGCCTCCCTGTCCATCAACAACTCCAGGAGTTCACTCAGACTCACGTCCATAGAGTCAATGATGCCATTCAGCCATCTCATCCTCCGTCATCCCCTTCTCCTCCCTCCCCCAATCCCTCCCAGCATCAGAGTCTTTTCCAATGAGTTAACTCTTCGCATGAGGTGGTGAAAGTACTGGAGTTTCAGCTTTAGCATCATTCCTTCCAAAGAAATCCCAGGGTTGATCTCCTTCAGAATGGACTGGTTGGATCTCTTTGCAGTCCAAGGAACTCTCAAGAGTCTTCTCCAACACCACAGTTCAAAAGCATCAATTCTTTGGCACTCAGCCTTCTTCACAGTCCAACTCTCACATCTATTTATGACCACTGGAAAAACTATAGCCTTGACTAGACGAACTGGTGATAGCTTAAAAAAAAAAAAAAAAGCTACAGGCATTTACTATGTAAAAAAAGAAAAATAATGCAGAAATTTTTCTGTCCATAGATGTCTCCTTCACAGGTCCCATCTGCAAAGAAAACTCCTAAGTTTAGTAAAAAATCCCAGACTGAAATCAGAGATTTACACACATTCTTCTCTTGATGCCACAGTTTTGAAACTAGGTGGGCATGTCTTGCTACTGCATCTTGGAGAAAACTGGAGTAAGAAAAATCCCCTGACAATATCTGTGTCTAGAACTTTTGAGAACAGAAGAGGGGAGCTTGTGGATCTGGAATCCTGGAAACAAAGGTTTTGTGGATAGTTGTTGTTCCTGCTTATGTGCTGGTCATCGGTAACCTTCCAAAGTGGCCCTCATCACCTCTGCTCCCCCGGCTACACACTTGTGTGGTACCCTGTGCTTCAGTGTGGATGGGCCTGACCTAATCAGTCAAGTCCTCTGAAGAGGATCCAGAGGTCAGTGTCTTCCCCTATTCAGGCTACTATAATGGAAGGCAACACATCTGGTGGCTTGTTGCCAACAGAAAGCTGTTCCTCACACTTCTGGAGTCTGTAAGTCAATGATCCTATATTAGCATGATCAAGTGAAGGCCCTTTTCCAGGTTGCAGATGGCTGACTCCTCGTTGTGTTCTCACACAGGAGAAGGGGTGAAGAAGCCCTGAGATGTCTTTTTTGGCTCAGAGGTTAAAGCGTCTACCTGCAATGTGGGAGACCTGGGTTCAATCCCTGGGTCAGGAAGATCCCCTGCAGAAGGAAATGGCAACCCACTCCAGTATTCTTGCATGGAGAATCCCATGGAGGGAGGAGCCTGGTAGGCTACAGTCCATGGGGTCGCAAAAAGTCGGACATGACTGAGCTACTTCACTTCACTTCAACCCCACTTATGAGGGCTCCACCCTCATGACTTAAGCACCACCCAATCATCTTGCCTCCTAATACCATTACCTTGTGGGTTAGGCTTCAACTTATGAATTTTTGGAGGGACACATGCGGACCATGGCAGATATAGAAGAAATGAGAGGATTGGGGTTGGTAAGTAGATTCCTTGGTGCATGAACATGAAAGTAACTACTGAGGGCCAAAAGGGAACTTCAATCCCTAGCCAGCAGGGAGGCATTTGGTAAATGGTTAATCTACTGCCCGGAGAAGGCAATGGCACCCCACTCCAGTACTCTTGCCTGGAAAATCCCATGGACGGAGGAGCCTGGAGGGCTGCAGTCCATGGGGTCGCTGAGGGTCAGACACGACTGAGCGACTTCACTTCCACTTTTCACTTTCACACATTGGAGAAGGAAATGGCAACCCACTCCAGTATTCTTGCCTGGAGAATCCCAGGGACGGGGGAGCCTGGTGGGCTGCTGTCTGTGGGGTTGCAGAGTCAGACACGACTGAAGTGACTTAGCAGTAGCAGTAATCTACTGCCATCTTAAGAAATAAGATGAATTAAAATTATATTTAGAAATTAGTGTTTTGTACTTATTTCTTGTTTAGAAAATGTATATTTGTTCAGAGATTATTTAATTAATAATTTGTCTAAGTTCTGAAAGTTACCTGTGCTGTGTGCTTAGTTGCTCAGTCATGTCCGACTCTTTGAGACCGCCATGGACTGTAGCCCTCCAAGCTCCCCTGTCCTTAGTTCTTCTCCAAGCAGAACACTGGAGTGGGTAGCCTATCCCTTTCCAGGGGATCTTCCTGATCCAGGAATTGAACTGGGGTCTCCTGCATTACAGGTGGATTCTTTATCAGTTGAGCTACCAGGGAAGCCCAAAAGTTAACTAAGTATCTAGAAATTAAAGTTTAGTTAATACACTAAATTGTTATGGATTTAAAAAAATATTTCTCATGTAACCTTCTTTATTTCATTTATTTTTTTACCTTCAGTCTGTGACACATGGGGTCTTAGTTCCCGGACTAGGGATTGAACCTGTGGCCCCTGTATTGAAAGCTCAGAGTCTTAACCACTGGACCATTAGGGAAGTCCCTTGTTATGATCTTTTTGCATTGTGAGAATACTATAAAATTAAACTCTGTAAAAATGTATCTATTATCATTGCATTTAGCAGAATCCAATTTTGTGCATATAATATTCAATTCTAAAGAAATTATGGAAAACATGTTTAACTCATAAAACTTATGTAGGAATTTTAGTAAGTTTGAATCAGGAAAATGCCTAATGGTGGTCTTATATAAACCAAAATATTATATGCACATTATTTTTACATGGCAAACTAATTTTTAAAGACTTTAATTGCATCCCAAACTTATCTTTTATCTTAGAAACGAGGCTATTTTTTAAGCTCATGACTTTAGCAACAAAGGCTATTTTGTAAAAGGACTTTTAAGGGTTCACAAAAAGAAATCTAGCTTAATAACTTTTTCCTTCTTTTAGATATTTTTAACTACTGGCCAAAATGATATACATGAAAGAGTGAAGGATTTATTTTTGATCAATCTTTCCCAGGTGGAAAATTTTCTCAAGAGAAGAAAAAAAAAAAAAAAAAAGAAGAGTAATAGAAAATAATATGAAAAGGTGACAAGTGTACAGTTATCATTGCTAAAGGGCTAATTGTGTTCCTGGGAAGAATTTTTAGACGTAGGAAAAAGAAATGGTGATATAAACACACAAGAAACGTGAGTAATATGCAACTGGTTTCAACATAACCTGGGCTTTTGGCAATTTGATCATTCACACCACTACAAAGCTCCTACTATTTCCTCCAAGTAAAGAAAGTGATAGCCCTTTTAGATAAGGAAGATGATCATCTCGTGAGGCTCTTCTAGTTTTGCTCTAAGGTGCCTCTTAAAGGCACCTTCTTGTTCATGCCTAAAGCTGCCCTGCTATCTGAAGCTGCCTGGTGAGATGGTACCAGTGAAAGAGGTGTCCGAGCCAGCATCACCTCAAAACTGAAGGAGGCAGGTGCTTAGTTCTGAGGTGTTCCAGGGGAACTGGGCCACTTGCAAACAGAGCTCCGGCGACTCTGTGTCGCTACAGCTTGGCCAAAGGCCAACCATCCAAGACAAAGGACCTGACAGACCCCAAGTGCAGACAGAGCCCAGGGCAGGTCTCAGGGACACACGAACAGAAAGGGGCCAGCTGGACACAAACACAGCAGACTGGGGCAGCTCTCCCCAACTCTGGTTTTCTCTAACAGACACACGAAACTGACCAGGTTGGATACAGACGTACAGAAGAGCCAGGAAACAGACTTGTCTGTGACTGAACATTTTAATATGTCCTGAAGGCAACGGCACCCCACTCCAGTACTCTTGCCTGGAAAATCCCATGGACGGAGGAGCCTGGTGGGCTGCAGTCCATGGGGTCGCTAAGAGTTGGACACGACTGAGCGACTTCACTTTCACTTTTCACTTTCATGCATTGGAGAAGGCAATGGCAACCCACTCCAGTGTTCTTGCCTGGAGAATCCCAGGGACGGGGGAGCCTGGTGGCTGCCGTCTATGGGGTCGCAGAGAGTCGGACACGACTGAAGCTACTTAGCAGCAGCAGCAGTCCACAAACATACTGGAATGAACCAAAAGTTAAAGCTGTGACGGATAAATAAACAACAATTGCTCACATTAGCTAGAAAGTAGAAGTTTGGCCATTTTTGTGTGACAGCAGGGTTTATGTTTGTGTACAGGTGATCTGAAAATTGGGAGATCTTGATTTGGTCCTAGTCTCAGAGTGGCCTGTGAAGACTGCTTCCAGCCTGAGACGGAGCCCATGCAGGAGCACTGACAGCTCTTGGGTGCCCAGGAAGGCTTTCCTCTCTGCTAAATCTTTGAACCTGTGAGCTCAGCTTATTTGAAGTTTTGAAAATGTCTGTAATAAAATCATTAGTCACTCAGTCGTGTCTGACTCTTTGTAACCCCATGGACTGTAGCCCTCCAGGCTCTTCTGTCCATGGAATTTTCTAGGCAAGAATACTGGAGTGGGTAGCCATTCATTTCTCCAGGGGATTTTCCCAATCGAAGGATGGAACCCAGGTCTCCTGCATTGCAGGCAGATTCTTTACTGTCTGAGCCATCAGGGATACTAAAATGCAATCTCCAAAGTTTGATCTTATTGATTAAACAATTAGATTAGATCAGAGTTACCTTTGTTTCAGAAAAAGGCTGGTTTTGTTTTCCCATTCATATGTGCTCCCTTGACAACTGCTTCATCTCTCCTGAATGCTAGGAAGTCTGACATGACATAAAATGTGCTCCTGAAAGCCAGTGTGGTGACATGGGTGGTGAGCGTAGTGGAAACAGATTCCTTTACCACTATCCCATGGTTCTGTGGTCCCTGGAAATTCTTGAATAGCTTGAGGAATAGCAAGATGTCACACCGAAGATAACTGGTCTGTTTTCTGGGAAAATTGAAAGCAGAGTCCAAGTTTTAGTATTAGGAATTCAGGTTGTTCTGCATCTCCCAGTCCTCTGTTGTTTTATGAAATTACCTAAGAATCAATTTTGTAAAGTGTAGGTGTGAACAATTTTTTTCCCTGAGCCTATTAAGCTTGGACAGCAGATTTCTAACTTGGAAATAAGAATAGTCATGTGTGTTGAATGTTGGCTTTGGGAGATTGAGAGGTGACCTCTGGGATACACCCAGTGGATGCTGCATTATCCACCTCCTGGAAAGTCCATGGGATGAAGACTCTTGGGAACTGAGAGGTCCTCAGGATTTGACTATTTTACTAAGTGAGGAACTATTAATTTTTAAATGAGGATAATTGCTTTACAATGTGACCTTGATTTCTGCTGTACAACAATGTGAACCAGTCATAAGTATACATGTATCCCTTCCCTCTTGAGCCTCCCTCCTCCCACACCCCCACCCCACCACTCTAACTCATCACAGAGCACTGGGCTGAGCTCCCTGTGTTATACAACAATTTCCCACTAGCTAACTATTTTACACATGATAGTGTATATATGTCAGTGCTACTCTTTCAATTCAGCCCACCATCTCCTTCCCCTGCTGTGTTATTAAAGGAAATAAATTGTCTGCTAAGAACTAAAACTGAATGGCCCAACAGCAATGAAGTTTTAAAGAGAAGATCATTCTAAACTTACACTTTAATTCAAAAATGTGTCTTCTATAACATATGAGGTCCTCTTTTCAAAATATCTGATGTAATTGCATTTTTAGTTCTCTTAACCATTTCTTGAACCCTGTGATGAAACATTCATAACTGTTTCTTCCTGAATTTCACATATATATTTGTGCAGATGAGAAATGTGTGTTCCTTGCTGGAAATACTGATTCACTTGGCACATTTTATTCTGACCAGCCAACATGATGACTGTATCTCTCAAAGTCACCTTTGGTTTATTATTGGCTTACACTCCATGTAGGCTAAACCACATTTCACCAGTACTGGGTGGGTAGTACTTTTATAACTAGAATTGTTATAAATATTGATACCCATTATTCTTGATTAGGTTTTTTCAATGAACACATAATGTCTGAAGAGGGCTATCACTGACAGTGACAACACTGAAATTTTAGACTCTACCAAGACATGTTCAAGCTGGTAATACCAGCCTTTCTTTCAGGGGATGTGAAACCCTGTTACAAACTAGCCCCCAAATCTTAGTGACATTGAAATGGAGCAGGAGCCTATGGTCCTTCCTGCCCATGTCCTCAGCCTGCCTTTTGTCTGTAGAAAAAGTTTAACCAAAGAATAAGTTTAATCAGAGGAGTGTGAAAAGGCAGAAACAAAGGCAAGCAGACAGGACAAAATAATGATTGTTTAGTCATTAAGCAAAGTCAAGGACCTTTAGTTCCTCCTCAAGAGTTGTCGATAATATTCTGAGCTATGTCCTTTGAGCTGTCTTACAGATACTAAAACCCCCACCAGGTGGAAGAAGTTAACTACATGATGACCAGACTGTAGCCACGACGTGAGCTGCCACAATGCTAAGACCTAGACTCTGCATGGCTTAAAGTACCTTCATGGGTTCGTTGATCAAGAGTATTCCATTTAGTGTATTTCCATTCACTTTTCCCACTTCTCTCCTGGGGCTCTGAAGAATAAAGAAAGCTGTAAAAAGACAAGACACAGTCTCAACCCACATGTTAGGGGTACGTTTAACCTCAGAACCACTGGGGCAATTTTCCTCCAGTTGCAAAAACACACACACACACAAAAAAAAAGTGTTCAAGTTTCATTCTTTTACAACTGGTTGACCAGTTTTCCCAGCACCACTTGTTAAAGACATTGTCTTTTCTCCATTATATATTCTTGCCTCCTTTGTCAAAGATAAGGTGTCCGTAGGTACGTGGATTTATCTCTGGGCTTTCTATTTTCTTCCATTGATCTATACTTCTGTCTTTGTGCCAGTACCATACTGTCTTGATGACTGTGGCTTTGTAGTAGAGCCTGAAGTCAGGTAGGTTGATTCCTCCAGTTCCATTCTTTCTCAAGATTGCTTTGGCTATTCGAGGTTTTTTGTATTTCCATACAAATTGTGAAATTATTTGTTCTAGCTCTGTGAAAAATACCATTGATAGCTTGATAGGGATTGCATTGAATCTATAGATTGCTTTGGGCAATATACTCATTTTCACTATATTGATTCTTCTGATCCATGAACATGGTACATTTATCCATCTATTAGTGTCCTGTTTGATTTCTTTCACCAGTGTTTTATAGTTTTCTATATATAGGTCTTTAGTTTTAGGTAGATATATTCTTAAGTATTTTATTCTTTTCATTGCAATGGTGAATGCAATTGTTTCCTTAATTTCTCTTTCTATTTTCTCATTATTAGTGTATAGGAACGCAAGGGATTTCTGTGTGTTGATTTTATATCCTGCAACTTTACTATATTCATTGATTAGCTCTAATAATTTTCTGGAGGAGTCTTTACAGTTTTCTATGTAGAGGATCATGTCATCTGCAAACAGTGAGAGTTTTACTTCTTCTTTTCCAATTTGGATTCCTTTTATTTCTTTTTCTGCCCTGATTGCTGTGGCCAAAACTTCCAAAACTATGTTGAATAGTAGTGGTGAAAGTTGGCACCCTTGCCTTGTTCCTGACTTTAGGGGAAATGCTTTCAATTTTTCACCATTGAGGATAATGTTTGCTGTGGGTTTGTCATATATAGCTTTTATTATGTTGAGGTATGTTCCTTCTATTCCTACTTTCTGGAGAGTTTTTATCATAAATGGATGTTGAATTTTGTCAAAGGCCTTCTCTGCATCTATTTGTTCAGTTTTGGAAAGTTGTACTTTTCTAAGAATTTGTCCATTTCTTCCACGTTGTCCATTTTATTGGCATATAATTGCTGATAGTAGTCTCTTATGATCCTTTGTATTTCTGTGTTGTCTGTTGTGATCTCTCCATTTTCATTTCTAATTTTATTGATTTGATTTTTCTCCCTTTGTTTCTTGATGAGTCTGGCTAGTGGTTTGTCAATTTTATTTATTTTTTCAAAGAACCAGCTTTTGGCTTTGTTGATTTTTGCTATGGTCTCTTTTGTTTTTTTACATTTATTTCTGCCCTGATTTTTAAGATTTCTTTCCTTCTACTAACCCTGGGGTTCTCCATTTCTTCCTTTTCTAGTTGCTTTAGGTGTAGAGTTAGGTTATTTATTTGACTATTTTCTTGTTTCTTGAGGTATGCCTGTATTGCTATGAACTTTCCCCATAGCACTGCTTTTACAGTGTCCCACAGAGCTGGTCAACCACCTGTAAAAGAATGAAACTAGAACACTTTCTAACACCATACACAAAAATAACTCAAAATGGATTAAAGATCTAAATGTAAGACCAGAAGCTATAAAACTCTTAGAGGACAACATAGGCAAAACACTCTCTGACATAAATCACAGCAAGATCCTCTACGACCCAGCTCCCAGAATATTGGAAATAAAAGCAAAAATAAATGGGACCTAATTAAACTTAAAAGCTTCTGCACAACAAAGGAAACTCTAAGCAAGGTGAAAAGACGGCCTTCAAAATGGGAGAAAATAATAGCAAATGAAGCAACTGACAAACAACTAATCTCAAAAATATGCCAGCAACTCCTGCAACTCAATTCCAGAAAGATAAATGACCCGATCAAAAGATGGGCCAAAGAACTAAATAGGCATTTCTCCAAAGAAGACATCCAGATGGCTAACAAACACATGAAAAGATGTTCAACATCACTCATTATCAGAGAAATGCAAATCAAAACCACAATGAGGTACCATTTCATGCCAATCAGAATGGCTGTGATCCAAAAGTCTACAGGCAATAAATGTTGGAGAGGGTGTGGAGAAAAGGGAACCCTCTTACACTGTTGGTGGGAATGCAAACTAGTACAGCCACTATGGAGAACAGTGTGGAGATTCCTTAAAAAAACTGGAAATAGACCTGCCTTATGACCCAACAATCCCCCTTCTGGGCATACACACTGAGGAAACCAGAATTGAAAGAGACACGTGTACCCCAATGTTCATCGCAGCACTGTTTATAATAGCCAAGACATGGAAGCAACCTAGATGTCCATCAGCAGATGAATGGATAAGAAGGCTGTGGTACATATACACAATGGAGTATTACTCAGCCTTTAAAAGAATACATTTGAATCCATTCTAATGAGGTGGATGAAACTGGAGCCGATTATACAGAGTGAAGTAAGCCAGAAAGAAAAACCACAGTACAGTATACTAACACATATATATGGAATTTAGAAAGATGATAATGATAACCCTGTAGAGACACAGATATATAGAACAGTCTCTTGGACTCTGTGAGAGAGGGAGAGGGTGGGATGATTTGGAAGAATGGCATTGAAACATGTATAATATCATATATGAACTGAATCACCAGTCCAGGTTCGATGTATGATACTGGATGCTTGGGGCTGGTGCACTGGGACGACCCAGAGGGATGGTATGGGGAGGGAGGAGGGAGGGGGGTTCAGGATGGGGAACACATGTACACCTGTGGCAAATTCATGTTGATGTATGGCAAAACCAATACAATATTGTAAAGTAATTAACCTCCAATTAAAATAAATAAATTTATATTAAAAGAAGCCAGTGAGCCTCAGCAGCAGCAGTGAAATGAAGCAGCACACAAAGGAACAGTTCTCATAGCACAGCCAGCGAGGGACTAGGGTTGGGGTGGGGGCCCAAGGACCACTTCATTGCAGACCAGCTGGGTAAACATTCAGGGGGATGTTTCACTATCTCCTTTAAATTTGCTATTTGCTAGAAACAAAGAACTCAGAAAAGTGGTGTACCTACAGTCACGGTTTTTTGTAGCCAAAGAAAACAAATTAAAGTAGTAGCCAGAAAGAAAGAAAAGATGCCTAAAATGAAGAGAGTCCAAACCTGCATTATAAATCAGTGTTACACTGTCTAGGGACCAGAGACCCCACGGAAACAGAACATAAAACCAGGCAGAAGATCACAGGGCTGAGAGACCACCCCACAGGAGCTGAGGACAAAGGTTTCTCTTTGAGAAAAGCTGTGTTGTTTTTTTTTTTTTTTTTCCACAACACAGGCACAGCTTACTTCCAGCTTAATTCTGTACTGTCTCGTAGATGTCTTCATTGTAGTGGTTGTTTAAGTTTTCACTTCTTGTTTTAACTTTTGGATATGGATGACTTCCAGAGCCAACGCACATGGTTCATCTTCCACAGGATTTGTTAAACGCTGGGTCTATATACTGGGGATTCCATTCCTATCAATACAGAACAAACACGGCAAACCTAGGCTAAAGTGCTAGGCCCACAGTTTACCTGGACAAGTTTATAACTTCTTTCAGACTTTTCTAAGTATAAAATTTGGACAATGTCCATTTCAAATGACTATGGTCAGGCTCAATCAAATACTTTGTGTGTGTGTGTGTGTGTGTGTGTGTGTGTGTGTGTGAGCATTCAGTTATTTCAATCACGTCAAACTGTTTGTAACCCTGACCGCTTGCCATGCCCTTCTCCATGAAATCTTCCCAACCCAGAGATCAAACTCCTGTCTCCTGTGTCTCCTGCACTGTAGGCAGATTCTTTACTGCTGAGCCTCCTGAAAAACTACAGATTTACATACATCAATAACTAATTACTGACTGTCACACAATGATTTGTTAACAAATCTCTCAGCAAACCTCTGTCAATTCCCCTGCCTTGATCTATTTATCTCCAAATACCAGTTTCCCAGGGCAAGCACTGTCTCCCAAGGAAAAGTCCTCAGATCCAGATGCTCAGCTGCTCATCTTAACTCAGTCGAAACAAGGTAACTGCATACATTAAAAAGAACTTCGACTCTGATACCTCTCTTCTCCTGCAATGCTTTCTTCCAGATCTCATGAAAGAAGCAAATGGTAAATTGTTTCCTGATGGTTTCACCACATCCCAGGTTAAAAGTATAGGTAATTTGGAGATGGTACTGTGGAGAAGAGCAAAGAATAAACCTGAAAAAAATGTGCTAGTTGGTAATTCTGAGCCTGACATGATTTGATGCTGGAATAATGATAGTGATTTTTCAGAACTGAATCTTCCCTCCAAGGAGATTATAAATACCCGTAACCATTGAAAGTCAGTGGGACCCATTCCAATAAAAAGAAATGATAATAATCCTGAGAAGAAATGATAGCATAGAATTTTGCACTGAACAGAGATGCAGTTTGCCATTTCATTCCAAAGGGCTTTATTCCTCTTTTGAGTGAAATAGATAAAGGAAGACATAGTATAAAGGAGGAACACTGCTGTTTTTATTTTTATGTGAATCCTACTCAGTTTATAATTTGATGATGTTACTTTTCAAAAGCATCCACAAGTGACTTAAGAAATAAAGTTTATGTCTCAGAAGTTCAAAAGAAAGACATCCTTCCAATTATCAGTTTCAGCAGAAGAAATAACAAATTATTTTGGCAGTAGAGGAGTAAAATAAGAACATTGGTAAAGCAGTTTCATAAAAGGATATGTCAGAGCCGTTGAAATTATAGAATTTAATTTCAGAAGATACCTTGAGTTCATGTATACCAGTATAAGGCACAAGCTTGGGGACACACCCTGGAGTATATACATGCTAAATTACATCCTATTTTTTTTTAACTTTTTATTGAAGTATAGTAGAATTACAATATTGTGCTACTTTCAGGGATTCAGCAAAGTGGTTTGGTTATACATAACATGCGTGTGTGTGTGTATATATATATATATTCTTTTTCAGATTCTTTTCTCTTATAGGTTATTATAGAATATTGAGTATAGTTTCCTATGCTATACAGCTATGCTATAACCTTGTTGGTTATCTATTTTTTTTTCAGTTCAGTCATCAGTTCTGTTGCTCAGTGATGTCCGACTCTGTGCAACCCCATGGACTGCAGCATGCCAGGCCTCCCCATCCATCACCAACTCCCAGAGCTTGCTCAAACTCACGTCCATCTAGTTGGTGATGCCATCCAACCATCTCATCCTCTGTCATCCCCTTCTCCTCCTGCCTTCAGTCTTTCCCAGCATCAGGGTCTTTTCAAATGAGTCAGTTCTTCACATCAGGTGGCCAAAGGATAGGAGTTTCAGCTTCAACATCAATCTTTCCAAAGAATATTCAGGACTATTTTCTTTAGAATTGATTGGTTAGATCTCCTTGCTGCCCAAGGGACTCTCAAGAGTCTTCTCCAACATCACAGTTCAAAAGCACCTATTCTATTTTATGTAAGTAGTGTGCATTTAGTAGATGTTTTCCTTGTTGTGTTTGTTGACAATATGAGTAAAACATGATTCAGACAGCCAAACTGAATTCTGCAAGATTTTATTAATTTAGTTGAGTGCCTTTCTCTTTCTTTTCTTTTCTAATCCCATACTTTGTTCATTGTGATTGTAAGATTCACTCCCCATGTCTCATAGAATTCTAAAATTTGTCAGTAACATGAGATAGTCATGCCATCGGCCAACGGAATCTTGGAAAGTTGTAATGAAGATCTGAACTAAGTTGAGAGCTCACCATGGCCAACATCACCTAGATGTCAGAATAGGGCTGCTATGGTTACTCACAAAACCATCCCCACAACCTGGAGCTTGTCATTCAGGGTGGATGTGGATGAACGTAGCCTCTTCAAGCATCATGCCCTGGAGGTCTGACAGGCAAGTGACTCCCATCTCTCTTCTTTGAAGATTTCAGATAAGCAGATCTCAGCACAATTGACATTGCATCCAGAGTTCCAGCTCCCAGGGATTTGGGAAAAAATAATTTTTAACCTTTGCAGACATTTTTATATGTGCACTTTTTAAAACCAAAGGGGAAAAAAAACGCTGGGAATGAATGCTGAATTTGAGTAAATGGTATCCTGAACAGCATGTGAATGGGATTATAAGCACCTCAACATTGGAAAAGCCCTTATTCCATCCTCATTCTTAAGTCATACTTTAGGAGGGCATGGATTCCAAGATGGTAAATATTTTCCCTTATCACTTTGAAAATATTATATTAATCAGGCATTATTTTCCTTAAAGAAGAATGTAATCATTTTTTTTGGCTTTGGTGTCCCACTGCTTTTTGTTTTTTTAAAGACTGTGGATGTCCTTAAGACTTTTATTGGCTGTAGTGGTCCATTGTCAGTCCATGATATTTCTAGGTATAGATTACCTTTACACTAATCTGTTTAGCATTTACTATGTTTCTTCAAACTTAAGAATTATAATTTTTCAGTCGTGTAAAATCAATCACTTTCTAGAGTGTCTGTCCCTTTCTCCACTTTCTCTTCCCCTAGAACTTCTGTTTTATGTATATTTGACAATTTCATTACATGACACGTCTTTGAGAGTTTCCATATCTAATCTTCTGATCCATCGAACTATTAAACACTTTGCTAGACTTTGGGGTTATTCTCTCTGGGATGCCATGCCTTTCTGGCATAAAGGCATCTTCTCTTTATTAGGGTCCATTTCCATAAATGTACCTGATGTTTGAGTATCTGGAATTTACTGGATCCTCTGTGGGGAGAGTTCTGGTCTGCTTGTGTCCTGGAGGAAACCACAGTGCTTCTTATTCACGATTCAACTTGCTTAAATATCTTCTTCTTCACATAGATCCCACACTAGTTACTGATTGGATGAATATTACTCTTTCTTGGGTAGCTTTTTTTTTTTATTTTATTTTTACTTTATTTTGCTTTACAATACTGTATTGGTTTTGCCATACATTGACATGAATCCGCCACGGGTGTATATGAGATCCCAATCCTGAATCCCCCTCCCACCTCCCACCCCATATCCTCTCTCTGGATCATCCCCGTGCACCAGCCCCAAGCATCCTGGATCCTGTATCGAACATAGGCTGGTGCTTCGTTATTACATGATAGTATACATGGTTCAATGCCATTCTCCCAAATCATCCCACCCTCTCCCTCTCCCACAGAGTCCAAAAGTCCGTTCTATACATCTGTGTCTCTTTTGCTGTCTCGCATACAGGGTCATCATTGCCATCTTTCTAAATTCCATATATATGTGTCAGTATACTGTATTGGTGTTTTTCTTTCTGGCTTACTTCACTCTGTATAATAGGTTCCAGTTTCATCCATCTCATTAGAACTGATTCAAATGAATTCTTTTTAATGGCTGAGTAATACTCCATTGTGTATATGTACCACAGCTTTCTTATCCATTC
>SJYT01038662.1:0-11991 GCA_006410635.1 Cephalophus harveyi | reverse complement strand
ATATATATATATATATATATATATTACTGTGGAAGGTGACTGCAGCCATGAAATTAGAAAAAGTGTGCTTCTTGGCAGAAGAGCTATGATCAACCTAAATAGCATATTAGATAGCAAAGACATCATTTCGTCAGCAAAGGTCCATATAGTCAAAGCTATGTTTGTTCAGTAGTCATGTATCGATGTGACAGTTGGACCATAAAAAAGGCTGAGGGCTGAAGAATTGATGCTTTTGCATCGTGTTTCTGAAGAAGACTCCTGAGGGTTCCTTGGACAGTAAGGAGATAAAGCCGGTTAATCCTAAAGGAAATCAACCCTGAATATTATTAGAAGGACTTATGCTGAAGTTGAAGCTTCAATACTTTGGCCACGTGATTTAAAGCAGACTCCGGGAGATAGTGGAGTCTGGCTAACCAAAGGGTGACAAAGTCGGACGTGACTTAGTAACTGAATGACAAGAATATTAGTCACTTAAAAAGGCTAGGGTGGAATGATTTGGGAGAATGGCATTGAAACATGTATAATATATTTGAAATGAGTCGCCAGTCCAGGCTCGATGCTTGATATTGGATGCTTGGGGCTGGTGCACTGAGACGACCCAGAGGGATGATATGCAGAGGGAGGAGGGAGGGGTTTCAGGATGGGGAACACGAGTATACCTGTGGCGGATTCATGCTGATGTATGACAAAACCAATACAATACTCTAAAGTAATTAACCTCCAATTAAAATAAATAAATTTATGTTAAATTTTTTTTTCCTAAATGTTAACCAATTTTGAGCCTCTGTGGAATTAGTTACAGTTGCTTCTGTTCTCTGCTTTGCTTTTTTGGCTGTGCAGCATGTGGGATCTTAGCTCCTAACCAGGGATCAAACCCACACCTCTTGCACTGGAAGCCAAAGTCTTAAACAAAGGACCTCAGGAAAATCCCACTTTTATTTTTTGACAAAATACTGGTAATATATATGCAATTCTGGTATGATATATAGTGAGTAGCCTTCTCTTCTTGGATTTGTTCTGAAAATGTCAATATCTGAATGAGCAGCAGAGCCATCTGTAAGGTTTTTTTAGTATGGGCTGTGCTTAGTTGCTCAGTTATGTCTGACTCTTTGTGATTTCGTGGCCTGTAGCCTGCCAGGCTCCTCTGTCTATGGGGATTCTCCAGGCAAGAATGGCCACGGACCTCCAGGTGGCCATGCCCTCCTCCAGGGAATCTTCCCAACCCAGGGATCGAACCCAGGTCTCCCACACTGCAGGCGGATTCTTTACCATCTGAGCCACCAAGGAAGCCCCTTTTTAGTATAACATTGTTTCATTAACAATATTTCAACATATAATATTACTGAGACATTCAGAATATATGTGTATATATATATACACACATATATATTGCATCATATTTATCATTCTTTGCTTCAAAAATAAAATTAAATAAAGTAAAATTGAAGGAGGAGAGGTGCATTTTTAGTTTCCAAGATTCACCATTCTTTTCTGGTAACGTCCTTATTCTTGTGCTTCTATCTTAGATTTCTCGATTTAGAAACTTTCTTAATTCTGTTTATGGGACACATGAATGCCTTTTTGAAGTTCTAATCAGAGCTTTATTCTCAAAGCACACTTATATAGTTGTCCCTGGGAACTCATGGGACATTCGTTGGTTCTAGGATTGCCAAAGTTACCAAAATCCATAAAAGTTGAAGTCTTAATAATAATATAAAATGGTATCCTATTTGCATATAAATATGTATATCCTCCCATATATTTCAAATCATCCATAGATCATATATGATGCCTAACACAATGCAGACGTGATGTAAATAGTTGACATAATGTGGCAAATTCAAGTTTTGTTTTTTTGAACTTTCTAGATAATTTTTTCCCCAAATATATCTGATCTGACATTAGTTGACACCATGGATGCAGAACTCAAGGATAACCAGGGCCAGCTGTATATCACTTTTTCTGGGTACACGTTAGGACTTAGCAGGTGAAGACAACCTTCTTATCTGCTCAGCAATTCTGGAGCATTACTGGGATAAGAAGGAAAACAAAGCAAATAGATTCCTGTCTCAGAAAACTCACGACTCAGTCCCCCCCACTCAGACTTCAAAGAAGCACCATTTTGCATTCTCCAGGGACATAGTGTTTTATTTTTGAGGAAATGATATTTCCTACAATTCATTCTAAAATTTTCCAGAACAAAAACTCAAAAGAAACAAAGATATTACAGTGAGTTACAGTGAAATATAAATTTATGACAACTATGTTCATAAATGATTAAGTTCATGACTTATTTACTTACTGTGCAGATAATGGTTTAATTTATTAAGACTTTAAAACTAAACCTTCACATTCATTTTAATTTCAAAGATTTTCCCCGACCACATTTTCACTAATCATATAATCCTTTCTGATCATTTCTTCTACATGTAAATAAGGTTTCCTGTTTATTTTTAATTTTTAAATTTTATCTGCCCAGCAGCTATCACGTCATGTGTTTTTCTAGTTTTTTGGAAGACTGAAATTATTTTTAGCAAGTTATGTTTGTCTAACTCTAAATGTGTTTACACTTTTATTCTCTGAAATAATGGTTTTCATCCCATTGTCCCCCCACTCTTTTTTTTGTTTTTCTTTGCAACCTGTCAGTTCCATTGTTATGGACTCTTTGCCCACAGCATGCAAGATCCAGTGACAACAATCTGCTATGCAATTTGCATGAATTGCTTTCAAGACTTGCTTATAAACTTGACAGTTTGCCTAGCTGCTATTACTTGCACTATGTTAAAATTTCTTCCCATTGACTTCATGTTGGGTGGAAGAAGAGTTATTTGCAACCTAGGGACCAAGTCTATNGAATTGCTTTCAAGACTTGCTTATAAACTTGACAGTTTGCCTAGCTGCTATTACTTGCACTATGTTAAAATTTCTTCCCATTGACTTCATGTTGGGTGGAAGAAGAGTTATTTGCAACCTAGGGACCAAGTCTATATTTCTATCTTATGGTTAAACTATGAAAATTACCAAGGGTCCCAGTGTAATAACTAAATAGGTCCTAGTATATGATTCCTTAGTGGTTAAGCTTTTATCCTAGATCTCCAAACAAAAAATAACTTAAAAAAATGATGAGTCATTTTTTTCAGGCTGCAATAATTCCATAAGGATAATTAAACATTTTTAAGGCCACAGCAAAGGTAAATGGTTATCTGCAGTTTTCCCTTCTTTTTACTATACCCAAGAATTTATACGTGTTGACTATGTAGAAAACGCCAAGTTTATGACATGGTTTCCTTTAACCATTACTTAAAGCACATACCAGTTTCTCAAGGATGTATATACAGATGGATCTTATTGTATAGTGTATGATATTATATGATTTGTAATGTTTAGAACTTCATGAGAGCCTGGAAATAACTTTGTAACAAGTAAATTAGGAAAAACATCCTATACGATTATGATGAAAGTTATATCACTCAGGAATGATGCTGAGACAGTGTTCCACCCCTTATCCAGGAGGGATATGTCCCAAGACCCTGAGGGTATGTCTGAAACTGTGCTACTATGAAATCCTATATACACTATGTTTTTTCCTATACATTTGTACCTATGATTAGATTTGATTTATATTTGGTTCAGTAAACCTTTAATAGCTAATAATAAAATAAAACAATTATAGCAATGCTGTAATAAAAGTTATGTGAATGTGATCTCTGTCTCTGTTTGTCTCTCAAAAGGTGTTATTTTATAAATTTAAAGCCTTTTCCATTTTAAATAAGCATTTATCACATGTGTGTGACTGTAATTATTGCAGCTCCAGGCGTGACATCAAAACTGATACAAATTTATTTCTCCCTCTTCAGGATTTCTTGAATAGAAGATTTGTTCCTATCATAAGCAAGACAAAAAGACAACCCATAGAATGGAAGGAAATATTTGCAAATGAAGCTACCAACAAAGGATTAATCTCCAAAATATATAAACAGCTCATGCAGCTCAATATGAATAAACAAGCAAACATTTAATCTAATAAAGATGGGCACAAGATCTAAATAGGCATTTCTCCAAAGAAGACATACAGATAGCCAAAAGGCACATGAAAAGATGCTCAGCAATGCTAATAGTTAGAGAAATGCAAATCAGAATTATAATGAGGTATCACCTGACACAGGGCAGAACGTCCATCATTAAATGATTCACTTTGTTGTACACCCGAATCTAACACAACCTTTTAAATCAACTATACTTTGATCTAAAAAAAAAAAAAAAAAAAGAAATTTCTTACCATGGATCTTAGTAACCTCAGCATAGTAGAGTTTTTTTCGTTCCTTATTGAGAACTTTACTTTTTCACTTAAAAGAAGCACTTTATGGCTTCTTTTTGGCATATCCAAAGTGTCATAATTATCACCAGTCTTGCACTCTGGGACCATTATTAGGTAAAATAAGGGTGCTTGAACACAACAGCTGTGAAACCACAGCAGTGGCTCTGATAACCATGTGTCTACTAAGTGCTTGGTGGGATTTGCTGAATCAAAGGATAATTCACATCCAGGGCAGGATGGAGTGGGAAGGCTTAAAATTTCATCACACCCGTAGAATGGCACACAATTTAAAACATGAATTGTTTCCGGAATTTTTATTTAATATTTTTGAACCTCAGTTGGCTGCAGTTTACAGAAACTTCAGAAAAGGAAACAGAGTCTAAGCAGGGACTACAGAAATGGAAACAGAGGCTAAGTGGGGGCTGCTGTAGTTTTTTAGGAGTGTATAATATTACACCGAAGAAGGCAATGGCACCCCACTCCAGTACTCTTGCCTGGAAAATCCCATGGGCGGAGGAACCTGGTAGGCTGCAGTCCATGGGGTCGCTAGGAGTCGGACACGACTCAGCGACTTCACTTTCACTTTTCACTTTCATGCATTGGAGAAGGAAATGGCAACCCACTCCAGTGTTCTTGCCTGGAGAATCCCAGGGACGGGGGAGCCTGGAGGGCTGCCGTCTATGGGGTCGCACAGAATCGGACACGACTGAAGCGACTTAGCAGCAGCAACAGCATAATATTACACATCCTGACCCAAAGTCCAAATCAGTGCAAAAGCTTTTGATAATCTACTGCTAACTCAAAAAAGTTGCCCCTGGAAGCAGATAATACAGATATATATATTTTTAATGCACATTGTAAAAGTCACGCAATTTTGAAGGAATTTCCCAACAACTTTCCATAAATAATCACTTCTTAACAAATTATAAACACCACTATTGTGTATTTTGTCTCATTATTTTATATTTAATTGCTTCTTGTTTAATTATTCCTGAAACCTGAAACAGTGGTTTGTAGTGTATTGGATGTTTGTTAAATTAAATTGAATTTGTTTTTAATATGATTCTGAGTTTTTCATCATGTTCAACTTCAAAAGTTTTCAGTATAAAATTCTTTTATGAAAGACACGTTTTAGGTCACTGGGGTTTCCATGAGAAGTGTATATTTATTGGAACATCAAGGTTGACATATAGAGTAAGGACTATTTTGGATTCTCTCTGCCCCAAGGATTTGTGTTTATAAAACTCATTTAGAAAGTAGTGTGATGTTCATACCTCCTGGTCCCAAAGTTATTGCAACATGAGTACAAAATGTCGGTCTGTAAACATACTACTTTGAAAAAGAAGCAATATTAGCTACAGACATTTAAAAACATTTTGTTTTAATGATGTCAGAATACTTTTCATGTGTCTAGGTTCATTTGCCTTTAAAATGTAAGACTGCTGCTGCAAAAATATCATTAAATGCTAAATTCCATTGTTTATTTCTAATCACCCTTAACTTTCATTTATATTAATGTGCTATTTTATTATCATTTAGAAATACAAGGTATAATTTTCTTAGTTTCTGTCTTTTGAATTATTCATTGAACTAAAAGAGGCATCTGCTGTTTTGGTTACAGGCCATTCACCATAGAATTTGGAGACAATGAAAAAAATTGTTCACCTTTTTTCTTAAAATACATACTGGCTTGTGTTTCTGAATGGTGTAAAGACAGAAAACATTTTTCCTCAACCTCTGATCCACAGACCCTAGAATATACATTTTAACTCATAATAGCACTAAATGAAGTCAACTTTTTTACAAAAGATCAATGAGGACTGTATGCATTTGACAATAAATTATTCTTCTTCAAAACCTGAAAAGTTTACTTGATATATTTAAGACCAAACCTGAAATTCGCAAAAAGACACACCAACGCTTCTACTGGGTTCTTTTCTGGTGCTTCTTCCATATACCTTTCAAACCATGCATCATTGAACCTTATTACAGTTCTAAGATCACCATCTGTGCTGTGATGTTACACATTCCCATTTAACTTATCAATGTCATTTATTTTTTAAATATAAATTTATTTATTTTAATTGCAGGCTAATTACAATATTGTGTTGGTTTTGCCATACATCAACATGAATCTACCACGGGTGTACACGTGTTCCCCATCCTGAATCCCCCTCCCACCTCCCACCCCGTACCATCCCTCTGGGTCATCCCAGTGCACCAACCCTGAGCATCCTGTATCATGCATCGAATCTGGTCTGGTGATTTGTTTCACATATGATAATATATATATTTTGATGCCATTCTCTCAAATCATCCCACCCTCGCTGTCTCCCACAGAGTCCAAAAGACTGTTCTATACATCTGTGTCTCTTTTGCTGTCTCGCATACAGGGTTATCGTTACCATCTTTCTAAATTCCATATATATATGTGTTAGTAGACTGTATTGTTTTTTTTTTTTTTCTGGCTTACTTCACTCTGTATAATTGGTACCAATGTCATTTAAATAGTTTTATTTTTCTCGTCTTATCTCTGCAACTGAAAATACCATGTTCTCAGATACCTGAGAAAATCTGTGGGGAGATTTCTTTCTTCCTTCCTCCCTCCTTCCCTCCCTCCCTTTTGCCTTTCTTTCTTCCTCTTTCACTTCCTCCCTCTCTTTCTTTCCTCTTTTTCCTTTTTGCCCTTGTTTCTATTTGTTTTTCAGTTTCTAAGTCAGATCTGACCCTTTGCGAGCCCGTGAACTGTATTTCTATTTACCAATAATTGAAATCTGCGTTTCTATTTACCAGTTAACCTCACCTACCAATGCAAGAGAGCAGATTTGATCCTTGGGTCTGAAAGATCCCCTGGAAGAGGAAAATGAAAATCCACTCAGGTATTCTTGCTTGGAAAATCCATGGAGAGAGGAGCCTGGTGGGCATGGGGTCACAAANTTGGTTTTGCCATACATCAACATGAATCTACCACGGGTGTACACGTGTTCCCCATCCTGAATCCCCCTCCCACCTCCCACCCCGTACCATCCCTCTGGGTCATCCCAGTGCACCAACCCTGAGCATCCTGTATCATGCATCGAATCTGGTCTGGTGATTTGTTTCACATATGATAATATATATATTTTGATGCCATTCTCTCAAATCATCCCACCCTCGCTGTCTCCCACAGAGTCCAAAAGACTGTTCTATACATCTGTGTCTCTTTTGCTGTCTCGCATACAGGGTTATCGTTACCATCTTTCTAAATTCCATATATATATGTGTTAGTAGACTGTATTGTTTTTTTTTTTTTTCTGGCTTACTTCACTCTGTATAATTGGTACCAATGTCATTTAAATAGTTTTATTTTTCTCGTCTTATCTCTGCAACTGAAAATACCATGTTCTCAGATACCTGAGAAAATCTGTGGGGAGATTTCTTTCTTCCTTCCTCCCTCCTTCCCTCCCTCCCTTTTGCCTTTCTTTCTTCCTCTTTCACTTCCTCCCTCTCTTTCTTTCCTCTTTTTCCTTTTTGCCCTTGTTTCTATTTGTTTTTCAGTTTCTAAGTCAGATCTGACCCTTTGCGAGCCCGTGAACTGTATTTCTATTTACCAATAATTGAAATCTGCGTTTCTATTTACCAGTTAACCTCACCTACCAATGCAAGAGAGCAGATTTGATCCTTGGGTCTGAAAGATCCCCTGGAAGAGGAAAATGAAAATCCACTCAGGTATTCTTGCTTGGAAAATCCATGGAGAGAGGAGCCTGGTGGGCATGGGGTCACAAAGAGTCTGAGCATACACATACACACAAAATCATTTGATACAAATGTCTCACTATTTCTTAACTTTACCTATTTTTTAATCATCCCTGGAGTTAATGCTTTTATTCAGTCTTCATGTGATTATTTTAATAATTTAATTAATCTTTTAAATAATTACTAATTATTGCATCAATTGAATTATGTAGATGCTCTTACAACTATCCTGTCTACCTCCATTCTTTTCTTGTTGCCATCTCGTTTCTAAACTGAATGATTTTTCCCAATTGTAAAATAATTCCTTCACACAATATTTATGTTAACCATTATTTTAATGATAAAGAACAACTTCTCAGGTAGAGTCTCTGAAGGCAAAGCAGATCCTATTATGGTTTATTTTCTTTAGTTATAAATAGGGCCTCCCAGGTGGTGCTAGTGGTAAAGAACCTGCCTGCCAATGCAGAAGGAACAAGAGATGCAGGTTTGGCCCCTGGATCAGAAAGATCCCCTGGAAGAGGGATTGACAACCCACTCCAGTATTCTTACCTGGAGAATCCCGTGGACAGAGGAGCCTGGCAGGCTTTCACACATGCAGATATAAATGCACACATTCATTGAATTAAGACATCATTTTGCTATTATAAGAGTTTGCTTAATTTTTTCTCTTTTCTTGCATTATCCAGAAATTCTACAGCATGTTATTCAATGGCCTAGAGAAGTATTGCAATCTCTTTTGTCACTTATTTTACAAAATAATAAAGAAGATGACATAATAAGCCACAGACTGGGAGAAAATATTTGTAAAAGCACATCTAATAAAGGACTGCTATGCAAAATATATAAAAAACACACAAAAATCAATAATAAGAAAAGTAACCTGATTACAAAATGGGCCAAAGTCCTTAACAGACATCTCATCAAAAAAGATATACAAACAGCAAATAAGCATATGAAAACAAGGTCCATCAGAGGAATGCAGATTAAAACAATGAGATACTACTACACACCTCTTAGAAAGGCAAAATATGGAACACTGACAATACCAAACACTGGCAAGTAGGTAGAGAAAGAGGAACTCTCATTCATTGCCGGTGGGAATGAGAAAGGGGACAGCCACTTTAGGAGAGATTTTGGCATTTTCTTACAAAACTAAGCATACTCTTTCCATAGGATTCAGCAATTTAATATTTACCTTGCTGCTACTGCTGCTAAGTCACTTCAGTTGTGTCCAACTCTGTGCGACCCCATAGACCAGGCTCCCCCGTCCCTGGGATTCTTCAGGCAAGAACACTGGAGTGGGTTGCCATTTCCTTCTCCAATGGATGAAAGTGAAAAGGGAAAGTGAAGTTGCTCAGTCGTGTCTGGCTCTTCGCGACCCCATGGACTGCAGCCTGCCAGGCTCTTCTGCCCTTGGGATTTTCCAGGCAAGAGTACTGGAGTGAGTTGTCATTGCCTTCTCCATTAGTATTTACCTTAAGGAGCTGAAAACTTATGTCCACATATGTTCACACAGATATTCAGTAGTTTTATTCATAATTACCAAAACTTAGAAGCAACTAAGATGTACTTCAATAAACTGAAAGTGAAATTTGCTCAGTCAAGTCCAACTCTTTGCAACCCCATGGACTATACAATCCATGGAATTCTCCCAGCCAAGATACTGGAGTGGGTAGCCTTTCCCTTCTCCAGGGGATCTTCCCAACCCGGGAATCAAACTGGAGTCTCCTGCATTACAGGCAGATTCTTTGCCAGTTGAGCCATAAGGGAAGCCCAAGAATACTGGAGTGGGTAGCCTATCCCTTCTCCAGGGGATCTTCCCAACCCGGGAATCAAATCAGAGTCTCCTGCATTCTCCAGGGGATCTTCCCAACCCGGGAATCAAACTGGGGTCTCCTGCATTACAGGCAGATTCTTTGCCAGTTGAGCCATAAGGGAAGCCCAAGAATACTGGAGTGGGTAGCCTATCCCTTCTCCAGGGGATCTTCCCAACCCGGGAATCAAATCAGAGTCTCCTGCATTGCAGGCAGATTCTTTACCAACTGAGCTATCAGGGAACCTCATGTACTTCAGTAGGTAATGGATAAATCATCTGTAGTACATCCAGAAAATGAATTATTCAGCACTAAAAAGATGTACACTATCAAGCAATGAAGATATAGAGACCCCTTATATCCATATTACTAACTGAAATAAGCCCATATGAAAAGCCTACACATCGTATGATTCCAACCACATGATGTTTTGGAAAAGACAAAACTGTGGAGATGACAGAAAGATCAGTGGTTGCTTGATCATTGGTGCAGGAGTATATGTGTGGAGCACAGAAGATTTTTAGGGCAGTGAAGCCACTCTGTATGATACTCTAATTGTCAATACTTGTGATTTTACAATTGTCTAAACCCATAGTAGGTATGACACTGAGTGACACTAAAGTCAATTATGGATGTAGAGTTAAAATTCTGTGTCGGTGTTAGAAAGATCAGTGGTTGCTTGATCATTGGTGCAGGAGTATATGTGTGGAGCACAGAAGATTTTTAGGGCAGTGAAGCCACACTGTATGATACTCTAATTGTCAATACTTGCGATTTTACAATTGTCTAAACCCATAGTATGGATGACACTGAGTGACGCTAATGTCAGTTATGGATGTAGAGTTAAAATTCTGTGTCGGTGTAGATTTTTGTTTAATTTTATTTTTACTTTATTTTGCTTTAAATACCGTATTGGTTTTGCCATACATTGACATGAATCCACCATGGGTGTATACGAGCTCCCAATCCTGAATCCCCCTCCCACATCCCACCCCATATCCTCTCTCTGGATCATCCCCGTGCACCAGCCCCAAGCATCCTGTATCCTGTATCGAACATAGGCTGGTGCTTCATTCTTACATGACAGTATATATGTTTCAATGCCAGGTACCACTCTGTTAGGGGATCTTGATAATGGAGGAAATTGTGTGGATGGGGCAGCTAGTGGCATTAGAGGAAATGAAGTTCTTTCCAACTACTCTCACATCTTGCTTCCTATTCAGACCACTCAGAGATTCTATGTTAATTTTCTTTAGATGTAGCAGAGTCATGTTGAATTTTCAGAGAAAAGCAGAATGACTGTGTGGCTGTTCTTTCATTAGTATGATACTTCTTGTACTATATTTGGCTAAATGTTGACATTTCCAGTATGTCAAAAAAATCTTTTGATAATTTCATTTGAAATCAGGAGTTTTCAGAGATGAAATTTTATATTACCATCTTACTATAATTCTTAATTTGAGAAAAATAGCTGTCAGGTCCCCATAGAGAAGACAGAAGTGACAGCTAAAGAGTATAGGAAATGATGAGAAGAATTTGAATTAAGTAAGTGCCAGCAAAAACAAAACAAGATTGAGATACATTCCAGGTACTGTACTGGAAAAATAAACATGCTATATACTTTACAGTCTGTAAAAATGTCGTGAAAAAAACAGTTTTTCACTGAATGATCACAGTGACCACCAATAATACTAGAAAAATGTGCTAAAGTTGCACATTAATCAATGGAATTAAAATTATCTTAAATTATATTTTTAACATATCACATAACCAACATTTTAAATGAGCTCAACAATGCCTAGTATTGGCAAGGTATTAGGGAAATGAGAATTTCATATGTTGCTGGTGAATGTACACATGAACAAAGTCTTTTTCTAAGAAATTTTGGAGATTTGTATTAAAATGACAAATGCATGAGTATTTCAAACAGAAATTCCAATTCTAGAGATAAATCTTTCAAAACATTTATATACATGTATAAAATTATATGATAAATGAAGGGCAATATTACTGGAAATCACTTAATGTCATTCCTAGGTAGGTAATAATTATACTAGAAGTATATTATTTAAGAACAAATAACCACTATTGAAAGATGAAAAATGAGTAGAAATATATATACTG